>CM032232.1:23097500-23115000 GCA_019009955.1 Riptortus pedestris
ATTAGGTTTTACAAATTAGAAGTAATTTTATCATGAAAACTTCTTTTTAGTCCTGATTAAAGAAAAAGCTAATCCCGCTTAATGCAGACGTATTATAAGTATAACGTTACTTTCATCTGAACTTTAAAAAAAGAAAGATATCTTATTTCCGTTATGACAAATGGATTAAATTTTTAAATGTTAATAGTTTCAGTGACTTTTCCTGCATGCTAATTAAAACCTAAGTCACGGACCAAGTAAAGTTTTCAATTTTGATGCCTAGAAAAATCACAATTTCTTTAAAGTTTTGGTTCTTAGCTTTGACTTCAGCCCGAAATTTCATTAATTCCCAGGACATTATCTGTCTGGATTTATGGATGGCTATACAGAGTCATAATGTTGATTTTTTAAAGAATATTACAGTCGGCATTTAAATACATTTGGTTATATGAAAGTACAATTCAATTGTCCTCCATCACTCTCGACAGAAGATACACCCCTTGACCACAATCAGAGGAGCAGCCTCTCCCTGACTGGCAAGGAAGTCAAGAGCTAAGGAGGAATGGCACTTGATAAGAAAATAGCTACTGCTATCACTTCACTTTACACTTCTATAGGAGATCTCTGGGCCATTGTCTCTTGAGGCGCCGTCGAGGGGAATATGGATGAGTGGTACTGGAAAGGGCTAGGACTTCTGGATTAGGATGATTGGATAGTCTCCTGTGGAATTTTCTGAATCTTAAGGGAATTAGGTCCTTTACAAATGAGATATTAAGATCTTTATGGAGGGTGTGGTTTGTAATATGATATGGAGCATCTACTATGGTGCGCAGGACTTTGGATTGGAAGGTCTGGATGAGTCTGATGTGCGAAGGTTTTGCTGTACCCCACACTTCTATTTCGTATGTCCATTTTGGTAATGTTGAAAATTAAATATACTCCAACATCACATCATGTGTTTCTGCGCTGACTAAGATTATGCAATCACGTTTCTTTATAAACATCCTCTTTCTGCTACTATGCCTAATCGGGACTGGTGATCAAAAGGTTACCACCTTTTTCTTGCAAGGGTGTGACTAAGGGTTTTGGTTAATGAGTTCGTCTCTAAAAAATATCGACCCACGACTCTTGGTAATTAATTATTGCAACGCCTTCATTCTCACGGCCAACCTGAGGCTAAGATTAGACCGTAAAGTGTTAGTAGTAGTAGTTAGTAGTGTTGTAAAATGTCAACTTTTAATTAAAGTGACCTGTAAACTGTTCAGTTCGTTCATTCCTGTAGTAAATTCACTTTTCCGATTTTTTTTTATATTTGAAAATGGCTGCCTTTTTTGAAGGAAATTATTATCAGCATTTAGTATTTTAATATTAAAAATAAATAGCTAGATATATTGTACTTTTCTTCCTAAAATTCACTAAGACTGTTTATTTGGTATATTCATTATCAAATCTAAACAAATTTCTTAAAGCCTCCATATGGCCAGTTCTTTAGTTTTAGCAGATTTCCCTTAAGGGATATCAGCTATTGATGGCGCACACATTTTTGAAAAAAAAATCGACAAATCCCATCGATCCTTCCTAGATAACGAAAATGAGGTTCGTAATTATATATATATATATATATATATATATATATATATATATATATATATATATATATATATTTGTTTGTTACCACTCTAGCGGACCAGTAGAAAGGGGGGGGGGGTTTAGAGGCGGGAAATTTCGAAGTTTCAAAATATCTCCATTATTATACGTAGGTTTGAAAAATTATATAGAACCAATCTTATTGCAAATTAAAAATACGTAAAATATTGCCATATAAATTTATTCTCTATCTTGAATATTAATCAAGATATTTACATTTTTTAGTTTTCAGACTTCATCAAACCCCCACTCCTACTCACGTTATTTACTAAAGCACTTTATTCGAAACTTAAATACAAAATATTGTTTTCGAGAGACCCTCATTATACGAGATATATGCAAATACGTTCTGTTGATCGCTTCCCCTGTCTTTATTTCTCATATAACTGAAATTTGAGTGATTCAGATAAAAATTATTCTAATTCATTGTAAATTACAGCACTAGAAATTTTATATAGTTTTCAAGAAAATTAATATATTACATTCAGGTGAATTTCAGTAATTGATTTTATTTCTGGTGAAGAATATTTCTATCTATCTGTTCAGGTCTGAGGCTGACCTGTTTGTTTAAAATTCAGACGCTTCCCATCGATCGTTATAAAAACTGCCTGAACGATTTCTCATTGCCATTTGGCCACACCGACTCGTAGACATTGCAACGAAACATTAACTGTACATCACATATTGACTAACTGTCGACGAAGAGACAATTTAGACATTCCACATGACTTACAGGAACTTTTGACCGATAACAGTAATTACCTAGACTCAATCATTAAACACCTACAAGCCATTAATATATACAACACACTATAGTCTTAAATTTACTACACACTACTCCTCACTTCTTTCCTACATTAGCAGGGTGCATAAACATTAATTTTATTTATTATTATTTTAATATATTATTTTATTTTTTGGTTTCCCTCTTCATTCCCCTTCTTTTTTTTTATTTATTCATTTTTTTTTGTTTTCTCTTTTTCCTATTTTTTTTTGTATGTATTCAATTCTTTGCTTTTCTCTTTTCCTTATTTTATTATTGTCATTTTTAGTTATTTCTCCCCCCCCCAGTCGATCTTATATTTTCATTTATATTATTTTCTCACCACCCTGATGTTTCCATACAATATTGTTTGTTTCATTTGAAAATGGTATTCCAGTGAACCTAACAAAACCACCTTTGTTCACTCCTTTTACTTTCCCCTCTTTCTATTATTTTTTTTCTATTCGCTTTTTTGTGCACGATTTAGTTATGAGTAAATCGCCATTGTTGCGGAACTCATTTAAATAAATAATAAAATTCATTGCCATTTGTATTTATTCACGGTAGTGTTAAGTTTTAGCAGAATGTATATTTATCTATTGTAAACCTTCGCGTGGGAAATATCCTTAGTTTACGCAGCCCATGCAAGATGGACTTTTTTTAGTTTAGAGTTCCCAACTCATAAAAATTTGTCTTATACCTTCAAACATTATAGTGTTGCTTATCTATAATAAATTAGGGCCATTTTTGTTATTTTAGAATTATATGAAGCTAATTTTGATTTACCTTAAAATGGATAAATAATATGAATTATTATATAAAAGTTAAAAACATCAAGAGAGTAGAATAATTTAGCCCAGAAATGTTTTGACAGCACCTTCTTCTCCTGTAAGACACTATCACAAAGAAAGGGTGATTTGATACCGGAATAACAGAGCAAAACAAGAAGAAGAAGAAATACATTTCCAAAGAGAGCGAACGAGAAAACATCTCAAAAATGTACCCCGGAAAGGGGATAAATAATTAGCCAGAGGAGGGGAGGAGGCGGGAAAGCTAGCCTTATCACCTATTGATAAGAGAGGGGTGGTCCCAGAAGGGTTGCGGCCAATTAGGTGGCGAGTTTCTAGATTTTATTCCCTCTGTCAGGGGCTTTCTCACGAATACACCTGTAGATATCAAATATGCACCGCTCTCTCTGTTTATTGATACTGCATCAGATGGTGGGTGGTTCGATGATTATGTCTGTCTCGCATTTCATTTTTGGATCTTCATCCCGTACTGTCACTAAAAACTAAAAAAACGCTTACTAAGCAGATTTCCCACGAGCGCCAACGTTCAATGAGAACAATATTTGGTATTTAGGCTTCAAATAAAGTGCTTTATGATATAAAAGCTATTTGTTAAAATGCCACGAGTTGGAGGGGAGTTTACTGAAGGCCGAGATCTAAAAAATGCAAAAACGTCGGTTAGTAATCAAGATAGTGATAAAACATACATAACAACATTTATAGAACATTACATTTGCAATGATATTGGTTCTATTCAATGATTCGATCCGACGCATAATAATACAAGATATTTCAGGTTGTTTTCAAGAGACCTTTATTATACGAGATAAATGCAAATATGTTTTGGTGAACCACCCTCTTAAGTTCTTGGACTACTAAAATTAGATTGATTAAGATAAAAATTATTCTGATCCATTATAAATAACAGTACTAGATATAGTAAATAGTCTTCAATAAAAATAATATCTTATATTCTTATATATTTCAGTAAATGTTTTTCTTTCCGGCGAGACGTTAGCACACCTGTTTGTTTACGTTTCAGACGCTTCCCTTCGGGAGTTTTGTTATTATTCCTTGAATTTATTCACTCTATATTGCCGGTGCTATTGTGTTACCATTATGTAGGTTTATCTATTATTAAACTTCACGAGGGAAATTTGCTTAGTTTACGCAGCCCCTGCGTGACGGACTTTTTTTTAATATGAATACCTACTTCATTAAATTATGTTTTGGATTGTTTTTTATTTATTTATTTTTTTTTTTTATGGTTATCCACGTTTCGGAGAGTATGACAACGTACACGCAGTATTTTATTTGTTCTCATGTTAATTTCGAGCGCTTATAGTACTGATCCTCAACTAAGGCGTCTACTCTATGTAGAATTTTTGTCTAGTCGGACTTATTATAAGTTTAAACAAAAATTAGAATGTATAGTAACGGAGATATTTCGATTTTCGAAAATCCTACCCTCTAAACCCCCCCCCCCTCCCACTGGTCCGATTTCAGCCGTTAACAAAATTGATCTTTTTTTTTACATAAAACATCTAAATATCGAGTTTGGTAACGATCAAACAAAAATTGCGACAGACAAATATATATATATATATATATATATATATATATATATATATAATTTTTAACGGACCTCATTTTCGACATCTCCTGGGAAGATCGATGAACATTTGAAGAACATTTTCGAAAATCGCGTCATGAGTACGACCTCAATAGCTGATTTCCCTTAAGGAAATCTGCTAAAACACTGCCTTACGAAGATAGGCACATTTCCATTGAAAATTCGCAAACCAATGAAAATTCCAACCACTGGAGCAGATAACCGCATTCCTTACAATGAGAAAATATATATATTAACCAGAAAATGAACTGGTCTGTAAGTGCTTTTATGTACAATATAACTTAAATATTGTTTATAATATATTTATAAAATATATTTAAATATACTCTAATTTTTATATTTTTTAATTTTCAGCATTCAGTAAACCCCTACTTCTACTCATCGGATTTTAACTTAATAAAGAATATAGAAAATACAGAATAATATGGTAAAAATAGATCAATAGTGAGTTATATCAACTAATCTGAAATCTGCTTAGTTCACGCAGCCCCTGCGTGACGGACTTTTACCTGGCGTAGTAGGTAAAATTGCTTTCTAAGGAGATAACATAACAATAAGTGCTTCAAGGTTGTAGCAAAGAATAATGGTATCAAGGGAAATATATTGCTATGAAGCCTAATATGTACTTGTTTACTAAGAAGCCCATGCAACAAGAATCACATTTCTTTGGTCCCCTTTGAGGCAGGCCGCTATCATGCCCTTTTGTCCCCATATAAGCAATTTTAGGAGGAAGAAAACTAGAAACTTACTAATCCCAGTCCGGGGGTTGGGACAGAAGGGCTTTGACAGTAGAAAATACCAGGGGAAGAGATAGAACGCTGATTGGAACGGAACGCTACGCTTAACCCTTTGTCTCGGCCGAGACACAGAATAACCTTCCACAAAGGGAACCTGAATTCCTGACTCCCTCCTGGCCCCGACTCTAATATCCTAGGGTCTTACCAGAGGGCTCTGCACCTTATTATGTATTCTTTTATTCCCGGAGTACGGGGATTGGGCTAGATTGAATGGGAAGGAAGGCGGGGATGTCTCACTTGAAAGAGTTAAGCCCCTGATATTGAGTGGAATTTGAAATGGTTTTGTGCTTTTTGAAGTAGTCTAATCCCATTCTATTAAAGGCCAATTATTTCGCCCTCCGAGTGTCGGGGGAAAACCTCAAAGGAATTATCTAACGATTGCCGCCTTTGCATTCTCCTTATCAGGGTATTTCTATTGGTTCGGCAAGACATAATCAAACAATCTTATTAGGTTAAACATAGGTCACAAGCAATTTACAGAAAAATCTGCTGTTTTTGTAACATTCAATGTAAATAGCGTTTTTTTTTTTTGAAGTGAAAACTTCTTTAGGCACGTTGTGCACCCCGTAAGGAAGCATTTGCGGGAGAGTAAAAAAGTATGAAATCGCGACACTGCCACCGCTAGTACTAAGGTTTAGAAATAAAATCTTTTGAAGTGAAAACTTCTTTAGGCACGTTGTGCACCCCGTAAGGAAGCATTTGCGGGAGAGGAAAAAAGTATGAAATCGCGAAACTGCCACCGCCACCGCTAGTACTCAACTCAAAGCTAAAGGAGCTTCTTTTTTTCATAACTCCTGAACCAAATTAGCTAGAGTTTTCGTTTGCATACCATTTTAAAGAGGACAAAACCAGCATCATTTCGTTCACAGATACTATATATCTACCATTTTTACTTTCATAGATATTTTAATCCGAAGTTTAAATAAATTCGAATATTTAAATAAATAAATTCGAATATTTAAATAAATTCCGATATTTAAATAAATTCGAATCAAAACTGTTTGTATCCTACTTTAGCTACCATATACCGATTGTATCAGTTTTAGAAATTGGTGATGATGCTGGCAGTGATGATAGTGCAAGAGTTGTTGAAATTATGGATAGAAATTGATTTTTCTGAGTGTACTTAACTTATTTTTGTAAAGCATTTGTAATAATTCTGAAATGTAATTTTTTTCTTTTATGTAAAATAACTGAAATAATTATGTATAGTATTTTATATTGATAAATAAAACAATTCGTGGTACATTTTTTTTTTATCACTATTATTTTTGTCATTTCATTTTTTCATGTAAAATAGAACATAACTGTTACTTATTGATAAATAACTAAAAATATTTTTAAAATAAGACTTCGTAAAAAAAATTTCTCAGCAATGCCAAAATTGAGCGATCAAAGCTAAAGGAGTTTTCACTTCTACCGGCAGTCCCCTGACTGCTTATTATTTTTTTTTTTTCTGACTGAAGATAGTATAGGTTTCATTATATTTTCCATTTCAGAAACAATGCCTTCACCCCTTCATATTGCTGGATCTCCTCATTGAATAGCACCTCATACAGTTTCTGGTATGGCATAGGTATTATCAGCCACCTCAATACCACAATAAAACCAGAAACTTAAAAATTATGTATATAACGTCATGAAGTAAGGTAGAAATTATTATATAATTATCAACCTTATTTTTCTACCAATCGCTTTTGGACTTAAATTCATTTCAAAAGATATATCACAGCACTATGAGCAAGACATATATTGAATATTAACATTTCAGCGACGTATGAGCGAAAAATATTATTAAATAGGAATAAATCGTGTCGTTTTAGGCCTGTAAAATGAAACATCCATTTGGCAAATATTAACCGAGATATTTACATTTTTATTAAATCTGGGCGAATAACAGTTGAGAGTGAATTTCCTTCCCTGTTCGGCTCTCGTGAAATTTCTCTATTGTAAAACTTCACGTGGGGAATCTGCTTAGTTTACGCAGCCCCTGTGGGACGAACTTTTTTTTTTTTTTTAAACCCATTAATTTTTCTGTTTAACACGGGTGTGTAACAACATAAAAACATTACAGTCAGCCAAGTCAGGATTGAATTTATCTAGTAAACGCTGTATTTATTTATTGACGTCCACTTCATGGAGTACCACCCTTTTCTAGCCAGGGCGGGACTAAGGAATTTTTTTAATGATTTCGTCACTAAATTGATTCCCACTTGCCCAGATGGGAATCCAACTCGCCATTCTAGGTTTACCATGTAAGAGCTAACGCTTTAACTCACATAACCTAGTCAAATAACTGAAGTAACATTGACAACAGCTAGGCCAGATATTGTGGTCAATCGTGTCACAGCAGCACATTTACTTAGGGTTGAACAAATATATATATATATATATATATATATATATATATATATATATATTTGAGTTTAAAAAAAATGCTATTTTCACAAAATTATAAAATTTAATTTTTTTAATAAGATCGATTATGTAATATTTTCTGATCGGTCTTACAACAGAGCTTTTCCGGTAATCATTCTGTCCACTTTTCCTGAAATCTAGATGCGCACATAGTTTTAACGCAACATTTAATAATGGCGGAACGGTATATTTCGAGTTGGGTAATAATGAAATTAATACAAACTAATTACTACGCCTCGAGACCCCATCTTGGGTCAAGCAGCTTTTTGGTAGATTTAATTGCACGTTTATATTTCTCTCCCTGAAAATTATTTAACGTTCCACACAAACATAAATAAAATCAAACTTATCAGTCAAATAAGGATTTCCTCTAGCGAGTATTTAAAATTATCCTATAGAAACATGACACAAATTATAAAAACGGGAGAGGTATGTAAAAGGTGCTAAAAATATATTTACCTACATTTGAATCATTTACTGCTGTATTGCCCCGTTTTTACATCACACAGAGTAAAATTCCTTGACAAATATATAGTGCCTCAAAGAGAATACCTATCATTGGTAAACATTCTGGATTACAACAATGAAAGTAAAGTTAATGATATTTTTTGTTTCTTATCAAAAGTTTGTGAAAGTTAACAATATAGAAGAAAGAATTGTATTATTTTTTATGGGGGTGCTTATTCAATAATAATCGGCAAATTATTTATTATATGCAGTTATACTTATTATTAGAAGAGTTATACTTATCTTAGATAATAGTCATGTTAATCTGATATGTTAGAAAACTGATCTTTATTTAGACATTAAAAAAGAATGAATTAATCTACATTTACATTAAATTATAACCTATTGAATTCAGTATTATAATCATTTAGATTAATATTAATATTGTATTACGTGCCAATGTATATGCTGTTCAGTTGTAATTCTAGGAATTATTATTATTATTTTATTTACACATACTTTAAGAAGTATAATAAATATATCAATAACCATACTAACACTAATTTGCCAAACTCTTGGCAACATGTTGTAAACAGAAGCCAATAAAATATCTATCTATCTAATTGCACGTTTATAGAGTTCTCAACAAAAGTATTCCCTCCCATTTTGATGTAGTTCCTCAATTACCTCGCATTTCTGAGAACGCATTTGTAAAGGAAATATAGTGTGGTACTTCCATGAATTCAGGATGAAGACCTTTGTTCTACATAAAGTGACTGTTAATCTCGATCTAACCCAAGTAAACCAATGAAATGAAACAAAGAATTGGTTGTTTATAACAGGAAATTACAAACAAATGGCGTATTTTTTACAATGACAAAAGTACAAAGCTGTATGTCTGACGTCTTATTAAATTTATAATTGTGTTAGAAAGTCTTCTGTAAAGTTATATAATGCAAAATTAATTAAAATGGAAACAGCAAAAGCAGAAGAAAAAGAGGCTTTGATTAAATATCTCCCCTAAGTCATTTCTATTAAATGTAATTTTATAACAAGAGATATTACAAGTTTGAATTAAATGTTTTGTGAAAATTGTATCCTTATTACAATGTTTAATTAAAATGGAACCTTGACTAAACAAAAAGTACTACATTGGAAACATCTCAATAAAAAAGGTCTACTTCTATTTTAGAATATTCGGTGGAGTTTGATTTGTTCGTTGCTGCTTGTTTTATAAAGTACACATTCAATGTCACATTGTCGAGGCATTTGAGGAGCCATGCCAATGGCCAATTATTTGAGGAGAAAAGCAAACAAGGCAAACTAAATCATTGAACCGCGACTAAAGAAAGACAAAAGTATCAACGAATTTCTCATCTACCCAAAAACCTTGAAGACTGGCGTCAACAGGAGCTATGAAGTCATCCAGAATTAATTTTGTCCCCGCACTATTATTATTTTTATATTATTAAATTCAAACTATTTTTTTGCAGTGAAATTAGGTTGCCATCGGTGAGGCTTCACTGTACAAAAAATAAGTCACGCAGGGGCTGCGTAAACTAAGCAGATTTCCCAAGTGCTGGATTTACACATTTGTGATCTAATTTCACAACATATTCTCTATTTATATGGGAAAAAAACGATAAGTAAAAGGGGGTGCGGGGGCTTTACTGAAGGCAGAAAATAAGAGTGCAAGAATACTGACCTAATACTTGAGTTACAAAAAATGCATAGAATGAAATTGCAGAACATCAATAGTTTAAGAAGTCTGATTCTGTAACAGTTTAGGATCCGCTCATAATAATGGAGGTATTTTTATTTTTCGAATTCCCCTCCCAGCTAAGTAAGTTGAAGTAAAAATGAAATGAGTATAAGTGCTTTGAGAAACAGAAAATCAAAATAATGTCCTTAATATTCGAAAATATGTGATAATAGGTAAATATCCACCTATTAATATATCACTAAAAAGTTTATGGGCCGAAATTGCAGAGAAGACTTAACTGACATGGACATAAGATGGGGTAAAGATTAACAATATTATTTGCCATGATGGAGTGTTTAGGAAACTAGGAAGATTTTTTAGCTTTTTAGATTGATGTTTTACTCATGACGCTATTATAGAAACATTTCCACAAATTTCCATCGATCCTACCTAGTGGAAGACGAAAATGAAACTAAAGCTCAAGTTCATTCCAAGGCTCCAGTCAACGATTTCCTGTTTCAAATGTTGAATCCTCTCGTCTTCACAATACTTCTCTCATTATATATATCCTCTCCAACTCAGGCCGTAGACTTGCACCTATACTGTTCAACATATACACAGGACATATCGTCGGCCAACAATACACACATGCAAAAATAGCCGCCTACGCTGACGATATCGCGATATACAGTACATCCATTTCACACAAACATGCACTCACACTCGCCGAGAGAGCTTGTAACGACGTGACAAAAGGACTGAATGACATAAACATCAGCGACATAATGAAGTAAACCCGACAAAGACAGACGCGTTCGGAAAGAGAAACGGGTTCTCGAAACGCCCAGGTAGTTTTAGGATACAAGACAAAACAATAAAACTTTCAGAAAAGATCAACTACCTGGGAATCCAGTTAGGGAAACACCTCACATTCGGTAGACATTTCACAAGGAAGCTAAAGCAGGTCAGGACAAAAGCCCGCTCCCTTGGTCACATACTCAGATCACAGACGCTCACACTTAGACTGAATAAACTAATATATACTGGAGTCTTACGTCCCGCACTAACATACGGAACAGCACTATTTCGATTTCTTCTTCCGTCTGCTCTTCAACAGCTTCAGCAGTTTCAAAACTCTATCCTGAAAACTATTACATATCATACATCCTTGAAACAAACCAAAGCACCAGAACTACACCAACTGCTCAACATACCCACAATCGCCTCTTTCATCAGACGACGCTACTACAAATTCTACGACGGACTACAAAGCACCGACAACCGACTGTTCGACGACTTCCCAAGACCGGTACGACCAGAACGATGGCAAGGACCAACAGACCTCACAACAAGACTAGAAGACCTACTGGAACAATAGACACAGAAGAGGCGACACATCTACACACAGTTTTCTAAATCACAACACTCACACTGACACTCGAACAATAACACATCTATCTCTCTCTACTAACCCTTTCTCCTTTTAGCCGACTCTCCGACTATCTTTCGATTTACCCTAGCTATCAGTATCGACTGTGACCCTGCGCAGATCATCTTCAGCACGTCTCCTCAGACAACCAGCACCCGGATTCCTATCTACAAAACCGCCTTAAAATGATAATAAATAAATTACAGAAAAAAGGCAATCCTCACCCAAAATCCTTATCCTATCCTACATCACAGCCCGGTATGTATGTGTATATCCCGTGTATATGCGTGTGTACATGAGGTACTTGTTTTTATTTTGCATGCTTGCACGTTTTTCTTTCGCTTAGTTTTCTTCGCATGCCCTTCTTCTACGCATGATTTTTCTTTTGGTCTTTCTTCTTTAGTCAGGTGTAGGGGGGAAAAAAAACCGTAGACTGGTAATATGATGTAAGTATGGGTCGGGGATTTCTGAAGGTTGAAAACAGAACAATTCAAAATTTGGATTAATATTCTAAAAAAAAAACAGTTACAGACAATCAAGATTAATTATATACAATATAATTTTTTGATCCTTCACATAAAGAAAATTTAAAAATTACAATCAAAAATAGTAAGCAGCAGTCAATTGATCTTCCCATAAAAATGAGACAAAAAAAAAAAAAAAAACAGGAATTTCTTTAATGGTCTGTTCTAGCCCGAAATGGAAGTTAACACCTATTTATGCGCCGAGTTTCGTTAATAAATATAAGCCAGCGAAACCAGAAGAGTAAAAAAAAAAAAGCGATAAAAGAAAGAGGAGCGGTGAATAACAAAGAAAAGGTGGAAAGACTTGTAGGCTTGGGAGTTGGTTGATGACCAGAAGAAAATGGGCCATGAAAAGTTTTGGCGCGGAGACGGGCTATATTTCCCGCCAGAATTGTTGGCAGTTTTAAATCGGTTCTTCTCTCACTTCTACAGTTTGATAAACAGACAAAGTTCCAGCGCTTAGTTTTTCTGCCCTTACTAACTGCGCCAGGACCAGTTAAACCACATTATTTTACCTAATTCACCCTAATTTAGTAAAAATAGCCCCCGACTTCGTTTAAACTTCGTCTAGTTGTTTAAGAACTTTTATATCTGTCAGTCGTAGATTTAACTTGCTGCAAAGCCAAAAATTAACAAAATATTTCGTTGCACCTCATGAAAATTCATACCTCACATTAGTCCAACCATGTCCTGTGACTTGAAATATGCAAAATAAGAACCAATCTTGATCTGTAGTAAGGATTATGTATGATTAGTTGACTTCCTGTAAGGGAAACAGCTATTGAGGTTGCACTCATCCGATGTTAGTCAAGAGACGAGGAAAATGGGGTCCGTTTAAACCATATTTGTCTGATAAGAATACAGCAGTCGCAATTTTTGTTCGGTACGAAACTCGTTAGTCAAAAGTTTTATGTAAAACTAAAGAGATCAGGGTGGATTGTAAAGAACCAATCATGTTGCAAGTTTAATTGCCTATAGATCTTTGTTTTATGCATGTTTTCTTTATCTAGAATATCGTCCAAGATATTTTCATCCCTGAGTAAACCACAACTCCTTATAAAATCATATTGATAGTAAATGAGATGAATTGAAGTGAATATTTATCCATTTATATGTGATGTTATTGTCTGAAGTCAGGTAGATTTGCGAAGATTGACGTTATGGAGATATTTTTAGTATTTGAAAATGATTGGATGAAGAACCTACGAACGAGAGAAAACCCTGGCAGCCGCACTGCTAAATAACATTTTAGGAGATTTCCCTTAGGAGAATCTCCCCTTGAGGACCTTGAGGTTGTACTCATGACGGAATTTTCGAAATTTTTCTTCAAATTTCCATCGATCCTACCTATTAGATGACGAAAATGAGGTCCGTTAAAAACTGTATATCTATATATATATATATATATATATATATATATATATATATATATATATATATATATATATATTTTTGTCTGTTACCGCTCTAGCGGTCGCAATGTTTGTTTGATTGTTACCAAACTCGGAATTTAATCGTTTTATGTAAAAAGGAAGATCAAGTTCGTTAATGGCTGAAATCGGACCAGTGGGAGGGGGGGGGTTTAGAGGGGAGGATTTTTGAAAAGTCGAAATATCTCCGTTAATATGCGTCGGATTGAAAAATTGTATAGAGTGAATCTTATTACAAATTAAATTTACTATAAATATTGTTTTATACATTTATTCTCTATCTTGAGTATTGTTCGAGATATTTGCATTTGTATTCCGCGTGTGGTTGGCAGGACTCGGCTATGTTCGGCCTTTCCACCGAGAGCTCTGGCGGCTGTTTCTGTAACTATTCGTCCCTCGTTAATAGGTTTAGAGGTTTCTTACTACTACAGTTGTTATTAGGCAGATTTCTCTATTTAAAACTTCAAGTGGGAAATCTGTTTAGTTTACGCAGCCCCTGCGTGACGGACTTTTTATTACGATCCATAATAAGAGGAGTTTTGCGTTGAAAGCTCTTTTGCCACACGCGAAAAATAACGATGAGCCTCTAGTGAGCGTTTTTTAGGTTATCCTGCAGTAGGTGTAATGCCACGTATGTCGGACAAAGTGGGAGGAAAATAAGGAAGAGGCTCAAAGAGCATATTATATAAGAGGAGTTTTTCAAGGAAGGTCCTTGCCTTTTCGCCCGTGATACGAATTGCTTCATGAGTGTATGAAAGTCCAAAAGCTGAACATTTCTGATAGTCTCTATATTAAACTTGATGAAATGAAGAATGGAGACAAAATTCTGAACAAAGAGGAAGTCGCTGCGACATGCCGACTATACCGCCTTCTCCAACTTGCAGTGTAGGCACCCTGATGCAAACTATTGGTCTCTAGTCTTCCCTCACAGTATCTACTCAGTATTTCTTTATATCTCTTTTTGGTTTTACTTTATGTGGTTTCTTCCGTGGATACTTTCCTCTGGTATAACTTGCCTTCCTTTTCATTTTATTTTATCTTGAGTTTTTTTGTTTTTTTTTAAATTAGGATTAATAGTTGTTTTACGTTTTATACTATCGGATTTTCTTGTTTTTTAAGAATTTTCCATTATTCAGTTTGTAAGTTGTTACGTATTTTTAGTATCTTTAAAAGTTAGTTTTAGTCTTTAATTGTATATATTTTTATCTGTTGACTGGTAAGAGTAAGCAAAAAGCGTTTAAAAGATGAGAGTTTTTCAGTAAGATTTATTTATTCAACCATTAACTTATATTAAAATAAGGTTTTGTATTTATTTAATATTTTAAATAATTTTGATTGCATGATTTTCATTTGGTTTTTCGTTTGTCAACAGTCAAGAAAGGTTGCTTAACAGCTGTTGCTATGAAAGTGCACTTTGCCTAAATATAACGCATTGTAGAGGAAAACAGGCCTATCGTGTACATCCAAATTGATTGAAATTCCTCTACCACCAAGCTTCCCTGCAAGAATCATATTATCTAAGCAGATTAGATGTAAACACTTGGCCTTTATTTGCTCTCTGCATGAATAATTGATTGTTTTGTCATTTGTGGTGCCGGCGTTTTAGCAGATTTCCCTTAAGGTAAATCAGCTATTGAGGAGGTACTCATGACGCGATATTCGAAAAATTTCTTCAAATGTCCATCGGTCCTACCCAGGAGATGACGAAAATGAGATCCGCTCAAAATAATACATATATATTTATCTGCTTTCGCTTTAGCGATCGCAATTATTGTTTGATCGTTACAAAACTCGATATTTAATCGTTTTATGTAAAAAGAAAGATCAAGTTCGTTAATGGCTGAAATCGGACCAGTGGGAGGGGGATTTTCGAAAATTCAAAATATCTCCATTATTTTGCGTCGGATGGAAATTTTGTATAGAACCAATCTTATAACTATCACCATCAACATTGTTATATACATTTATTCTCTATCTTGAATATTAGCCGAGATATTTGGATTCTTATTAAGTGTGTGTGGATAACAGAGCTGAGATCGGTTGAAGTCGGTTCTATTCGGGACTTTCCTCGGAAAGCTGGTTCCGCCGTTTCCGTAGCTGTTCGGCTCTCGAGAAATTGGTTAGGGGCTCGTGGGACATCAGGTTAGTTTACGCGGCCCCTGCGTGGCGGGTTTTTTGAATGTACTACGGGTGCTAACTTACACCGAAAGTATAAAGGTGATGGTGACTCTTGAAAGGCAAATAAATAAGAACGAAAAACACTAAACTTCTTTTTTCTTTTGATTTGTTAATTTATGCACCTAGCTAAGCCAACTGTTAAGAACTATCATAGGAACATATGGGGTGTGCACTAAAGTGACTTGTTTGTTGGATGGATTCAGTATTCTAGTGAGAATGGCTGACTATATCCTAGTATCCATGTCCAAAAGTTTTCCTCCATAATGAAGGGCAGGAAAACACTCTGGAACAAAGGGAGCATTAAAAGGCTTTGTAAAGTGGCTGGAAGAGAGCCAAAGAGAAGGACTAGTGGATTAGAGGGAGTCTCTCTTCAAGCACCTTATACCGGCAGTAGAGTTAAGGTTATAAAACCGAGTGAGGTAACCTGGGGAGGGACGTAACCGGCATAGAAAGGGCTCCTAACCCCGGACAACAAATTAATAACAGTGTGGATTTCAAACCCCACGGGCCGGGCGTAATTAGGAAGAGCTGAAGGCACAATGGGGTTGCCATGGGGAGGCGGGACAAAGCAGCCATTGTGCCGGCGGTAAACAAAGCGGCGCCCCCTAACCTGCCGTTTTGTAACCCTAGAGGAGGTTACCCTCCCCCTCCCCCACCCTCTGTAGATGAATGCATCCACTTCCACAGCCTCTGGGTGCATCTACCGTTTAGGCTTCTTTCTCTTTGCATTATGCAACCGCCGGGTTCAGGCAAAGCTCTTTTAATGAAACCCCTATGGCTTCCACAAATTCCTCTAAACATACCCCATTCACCAATTTCACCCCTCTTCTCTATTTTGCTGAATTTTCCCCCAAATAAGTGGTTGATGACGTAACTACTGAATTGGACGTGAATACGGAATAGACCCCTTTTAATGAAATTTCTAGTGTTTAGTGAACCCATGAATGACACAGAGGAATGTTGTTTAACTGTGTGCAGGGTTTACATTCATACGGTCTTGAAATTCAGTGGGGAATTAACTCATTTCTTTAAATACAGAAGCATTTTTTACACAGTAGAGCTATTCATGTATATTATGGGAAAAACACTGAACATTAAAAGTAAGAAGTTGCTTGACAATATGATCATTTATTTATTTCTAACTTTTGAGAGAAAAACGAGAAGGGAGTTGGCTCAGCTTCAGCAACAGTAGGAAAGGTAATCACACAGACACTGCCACCTTGTTACAGCATTCTAGGAGTGAACGCCAAGGTATTCTATCCGCCCTCTACAATACCCGAACATCACAAAGCCAACACATTATCTTTTGCACAGATTCTTTAGGTTCCCTTTAATCACTACAAAATATCTACACCCAATACTCACTACATTTTACAGGTTGTCAGGACACGAAAACTAAGGACACAGTTGGACTGAGGACTTGAACAACTGAATGACTTGAATATGAACAATTAGACGTATTACATGAAGAAATTTCAATACAAACAAAACACCTCATCCTAGATACGTGGAAAACTGACTGGACTAACACAAATACTGACAACATACTACGAATTGTTAAAAACACTATTTGTGGTCATCAGGCTCCAGGAACTCTTGGAGAGAAGGAGTAGTTCTCTCGAGACTTAGAATCGACCACACCAAATTAACACACTCATACTTAATGACAAAGACTGACAGCCCCACTTGCTCAAATTGCAACATTCTCTGGACGATAACACACATCCTCACAGAATGCTGAAAACGACAACATCAGGACTTCCCC
>CM032232.1:23117500-23172500 GCA_019009955.1 Riptortus pedestris
GTCGGGGGAGCTTCGCTCAACTTATACTGTCTAAGTTTCGCGCTTTAATAGACGTCCGGGATTGACTTCGTATCGCTTTGCTCGCTATTATGTTAACCGCCGGGAGGAAAAGTCTGTGGACGCATAGTTCTAGCCGCTCCCGGGAATATTGTGAAGTTGAGAGTTGTTTCAGACGTGCCCCTGTGAAGTATTGTGAAGTTTATGGTTGCTTCAGACATGCCCCTCTGAAGTATAAGCTAAATTTAGCTGCTCTCAACCTTACCGCTTCAACTTATCTTAATATCTGACATAATTCATTGTATTGCAGATAAGTTATACTGTGGTAGCTTATATAGTGTAAAATGTATGTGATGTTTTTACATCAGACAAACATAAGCGAATTAAAGTGAAAAATAAGTATAGTTCTGAATTATTTAATTTGTGAGAAACCTACTCAAAATATTATTGTAATTTGAATAAAAGTTGTGCATCTAGACAATGCTTATTTACTATGTTTATGAAGGCCAGTGAAAATATTTACATTTCACAATAGTGTTGCGAAAATTAAATACAGAAGGATTAGCAGAGAGAGTCGCGTATTTGGGAAGTGCGATGTAGATCAAAGAAGCCGAGAGGGTCTAGCTCCTACTAGTTCCTTCCAGTCCAGACGTCGAAGGGCCCTTTGATGTATGCCGACGACCTGTATAAAGAACCGGTCAGCCAGGAGCTAGTTAGTTTCTTCTCATGTGCTGATAGATGCGTACAGTGCGACTTACTGCAGTGAGGTAAAGTGTTTTTATAAGAAGACCAGTGTTGTTCCGTGACTGTAAGTGACAGTTTAGTGCCGTGTTTAAGTGCAGTGCCGCGAAGTAAAGGACAGTGCAGTGCCGCGAAGTTAAGGACAGTGCAGTGCCATCTTTTGGTGTACTTCAGTGACCGTAAGTGAATTATTGGACTGTGTAATCTGAAGAACAGTGACGCTATCAGTGTATACTGTGAGTAGTAATTAAGAATAATTACCAAGTAAAATGAAATAAATTGTGCAGTGATAAAAACTGTGAAACTTGCGAGTATTTAATTTTGCAATTTAAAAGAACTCTTATTAACAACGTTTATTACTGGTTTAGTAATAAAAACGTAACAATATTGTGCACTAGGAGAGAATAAAACTTCCAACTCTTCACAACTTTTTTATTTCAGCGCTATGCAATTTCAAAGACTATTGTCTTTATCTTCAGAGTTAACAACTTTATTGCACATGATAATGGTGTTGAACAGTAGAATGTACTTTAATACTACATGATATTATGCGATTCCGTTCGGTCACATGCGAGCAGTTTTGGAGGCATATGATAAAAGATTTAACTTGATGATAGGAACATACGTAAGAGATCCAATGCCAAGAATAATGAAAATATAGCTCTAACATAAAAAGCTGTTAGAGGATATTTTTATGTCTAGAGCTAGAAAATTTTATATATCTTTATTAATTGTAAAATGAAATAATATAAAATAAATTGGTAAAGATCAATACAACCGTTTAAATATATTAATAAAATATATGTGTTATTGTTGACGATTGTTATATACTTACGTTTTCAATTAATAATATATTTCTTATATAATATTTTCTTTAAATATATGGAACACGCTAAAAATTTAAAAAAAAAAATTATTTATTTATTAATATTAAATAAACGACCTAAAAACCAAAAAAATCCAAGAAAAAATAGTCGCTCCCGGGGGGGATTCGATTTCGAGATTTCCAGCTACATAAAGAAAGCACTATCCCCTGAGAACAGCTATTGAAGATATACTCATGAAACAATTTTCAGAAAATTTTCTCAAATGCCCATTGATCTTACCCACAGATGGCGAAAATGAGGTCCGTTAAAAATTGTGTATATATATACACACACATATATATATATATATATATATATATATATATATAAATATCTTTATCTATCTATCTATCTATTAATACCTATACATATTCACACACACACACACACACACACACACACACACACACACACACACACACACACACACACACTCACACTCACACACACACACTCACACACACACACACACACACACACACACTCACAAACACATACACGAAAATATATGTCTGTTAACGCTCTAGGTTCATTTCAGCCACAGAAGATTAGATTTTGAAAATTTGTTTTCATTTGTAATTTAGCGTTGTGAGTTATGTATAAAAGATTCATTTGGTATTAGCAGTTACGTATTAAATAATGATTTGCGAATTTGTAAGTATGCTATTTTCTTCTTATTTGATAAATGTCAAAAATATCTTCTTGGCTTTGGCTGTATCAATTCAATAAAGTGTTGAAGGTGTTTTCCCTCTATAGTTATCTAAATGATTTCTGTTGCCTCTGCTCTATTTGTTACAGTATAGTGTTATGCGTTTTGTATTATTATATCGTCTTGCAACCTTGAATCAGAAAACAAATATTTAATAGTTTTGTGTAGCTTATGGCAATGTCGCAATAATGTTCGATCCCACAGAAATATTAATTTATACATATATAAACTTAATATATATACGCACAGTTCCTCTGAGGGTAATCACCTATTGAAGTTTTGCTCGTTATTGATAATTCTCTTCAAATGTCCTTCAATCCTGCCTGGTAGATAAGGAAAAAATAGATTAGAGTCCAAACAATAAGTGAACAAAATAAAGGCATGTTCGACAAATTAGGGGCTTTACAGATTCATACCCTAGGAAATTCTGCATGGCTCATGAATTCTAGACGATTTCAATTTTGTAAATCCCCGAGGAAACAGGTTCTTAGGATATTCCATAAAGTACAAGACGGAGTACGCGAATTTCAGAAAGAGTATAAACTTTTTTCAGGAATGTCTTTCAGTTTACGCCCCCCAAAAAATATAAGATATTAGTGAGAAAGTACGAGTATGGGGGTGAGCGTGGGGAATGGGAGAGAAAGGGGAGGAGAAAGAGAGAGAGAGTAATCTCAAGTGAGAGGGTGAGAGAGAGGGGTGAGAAAGAGGGTGAGAGGGGAGAGAGAAAACAACCCCCAAGATCGTTCCCATTCCCCGACAGACCAGGTGTTTCTAACGGTCACTCCTATAAAGTCCCAACGAAAAATGCCTTCCAATCTCGTTTCTGGGGTTTTTATTTAAGTCCATTATTTTTATTATTATTAATTGTTTTTTAGAAAATACTTATTACTTTTTTAGAGAAAGATTATATTTGATCTACTGATAAAAAATCACAAAAAAAATTGTTTGCTGAAAACAAACACACCAACCACAGAAATACAAACACTAAATAAATGGGGCATTTGGAAATAAATTTACCCTTTTAGCAGATTTTCCTCAAGGGAAATAAGCTATTAAAGGCGCACTCATGACAAGATTTTTGAAAACTCTCATTAAATGTCCACATTCGATTGATTGAGATAATAATTATTCTGATTCAATATATTTTACAATACTAGATGTAGTAAATAGTTTTCAATAAAATTAATATGTTATATTCAGACATATTTCATTAATTGCTGGTCTTTACGGTCTAGGTCCTATCTATTGTGTGCTGCGATGTTGGCAGCACTGTTTTTTTTACAAATCCGACGCTTTCCGTTGTAGATATTATTGACTGAAAGATTTTTTCATACCTTTTGTATTTATTCGCTCAAGTTTCATGGAGGTGTTGCCAGTTTGTAGATGTATCTGTTGTAAACCTTCCCTTAGGAAATCTGCTTAGTTGCCCAGCCCCTGTGTGACGGACTTTTTTATAGTTTTGTGAAGTTTATAATGTACACGGTGTTTTTCAAGACAGAGGAGGGTGGCTGTTATACCTCAAAACCCCGTGTTCCAAATAAACCTGCCCCAATCCAAGAGGTTGAAAAATGGTTTTGAACTCAATTAGTAGTATTTTTTGTGTATCAAATTTTCCCCTAGAAAAATAGAAGGAAAGCAAAAATAGAGTCCTTAAAAGATAGAGACACAAACTAACGCTGTTTGAATAGATCATTAAAAGTATATTAGGAGCCGCTTCGTTGTCTCGTCTACATCCTCTCTTCTATGAATAATTACTTTTTTATTGACCTTTGAAGAAATAATAATAATTATATTCCTATTTAAAAAGACCTCTAAAAAAGCCTTAAAAGAATAATAGGGACGGGGTGATTATTCTTCCAAAATACCCTTTCTAAAAGGAATTTGCTCTAGGAAATATCTTACAAAACTAATTAGTTATTTATTTTAGGGATCTATGGATTCTTTGGTTTTAGCAGAAAGGGAATCAACCTTAAGGGAAATCAGCTATTGAGATCGCACTCATTGAGTATGATATTATATTTTCATTATACTGCGTCAAAAACATGTGTTTTCAATACTAGGTTTGAGTCCGTAAAATAGCTCTTTTCGGGACTAGTACTGAAAAATCTTTTCGGTGCGCTAACCTTACCTTACTAATAAACATGTGTTTGAAGGAGGTTATATTCATTCTAATATTTGCTTACTTATAATAAGTAGGGGCTCAGGTTAGCCATGCGAGTTAAAGCGTTGACCTTTATCTCACATGGTAAACCTAGAGTGGCGAGTTCGATTCTTGCCTGGGCAAAGGAACTTATTTAGTGACGAAATTCATTAAATAACGTCCTAAAATCCCACCCTGGCTAGAAAAGGGTGGTAACCTGTAGATAACCCGTCCCGATTAGCCTAAGTTGCAAAAAGTGGACGTTAATAAATAAATAAATAAATTATAATAAGTAGTGTGTTTAAAGTGCCAGACAACATGGATATACCAGAAGATGTTTTAGAAGAAGTTTTAGAAGTTAACTGTATTCCAAAAGGCAATGCCAAACAAAGGTTTTAACATAAATAATAATCAAAATTGTACTATTAATATTAATGTAAATCTGTAATGTTTCTTCTATTATGGGTTAATAAACAGATGTTTTTTCCAAATAAAATAATGTGTCACTTTAATTTCTTATATTGTATCTTTAAGTTATTAATGAAATATAAAAGAGTTTTAATGCACTCAAGTATGAGCAGTATAATGAAAAGTATTGTTCATAACACGTACCAAAAGTGTCCTTTCGGTACTCGGTCCAATTTCCAAGCTCGGCTTCGCCTCGCACGTAAAACTAGACCTCGCACCGAAAAGACCCAAATTTGGTACTAGTGATGAAAATAACTATTTCATAATACTGTTAAAATAACATGTGTTTTCAGTGTATCGTTTGAGTACGCAAAGTGATACTTTTCTTTACTAGTACAGAAAAGTAACAGCTGTTATTGGAATATTCCTCATTATACTATCATTCATTGTATATTGCATACTTACTTAACCTGTATTTATTAAATCAAAACAATGTTTAATAATAGTGCGTGTTCAAATATTCCGGAAGATATTTTAAATGAAGCAGACATTGCTGTTAGTGAATTAATTCCGAAGAAATCCGGTCATAAGTATGAAGCTGAGTATAGTAACACACTGAGTATAGTTGCACAATAAATATTAATTTTAAATTATAGGTCTATTGCCTATTCTATTTATCTGTTGAATAACCTTTGCAGTTTAATAAACATATGTTTCATATTTTAGAATTCATATCTTTATCTTCTGATTTTTTTATAAGAATAAAAATATTAAAATATTTACGTTATTTCCTTTTAAGAATAGGCACAGTATAATTAAAAGTCATTTTCAACATACGTAAGCAAAGTATCTTTTCTGGACTCGGTCTTATTCCCGAACTCGGCTTCGCCTCGTACGTGAAACTCGACCTCGTACAGAAAAGACTTTGTGTACTAGTGATGAAAATAACTATATCATGATCTTGAATATTATCCGAGATATTTGCATTTTTCATATTAGGCTATTGTCGGTTTTGTTGGTGCGATTCCGCTGTACGCTAGTTCGGCCGTAACAATTCAGAAGCCACTTCCGTCGGGAGATTATTAAAATTAACTGAATGATTTCTCATTACCGTTTGTATTTAATCACGGTGGTAAGTGTTACCAGTATGCAGATTTCTCTATTGTATAACACCACGTGGGAAATTTGCTTAGTTTACAGAGTCCCTGCGTGACGGACATTGTACTTTATGTTGTTGATTCCATGGACACTGTCCTCTGGTGTACCTTTTAATTTGTTTTTTTTTTTAATTATGTCTTAGATCAAATTGTTCTTTGAGGTTCTTTCATGTTATAAGTTTTTTTTTTCTTTTATATATATATATATATATATATATATATATATATATATAAGTTCTTTTATTAAGTTAATATGTTATTTGATTTAGAATTCTAGCAGTTTAGTTTTTAATTGTTTCCTATGTTGATCAGCTAAGTATGCTTTTAAATAATGACAGACCCCTTTTTCTGAAAATATTTATTTCTATTTTGATCTATTGTTGACTAGGGTCACATTTCAGCGCTGATTTCCTACGTGTGTCACACAGTTCCACTTACCTCAAAACGTAAAAATTCAATGAGAAATTTATTTGGTATTTAGGCTTCAAATAATGTGCTTCATAATATAACAGCTTATTGTTAATATGGCATGTATAGGATTGGGGGTTTACAGAAGGACGGAAATTATAAAGTGCAAATATCTCGGTACAACATTTACAGAACATTATTTTTTCAATAAGATAGGTTCTATACAATTTTTCCGACGCTATAATAACGGAGATATTAAGAATTTTCGAAATTCCTCTCCCACTGATCGGATATTAGCCGCTATCGATTTTGATTTCAATTTTTACATAGAACGTTTGATTATCAGGTTTGGTAACGATGAGCAAAATTGCTACCGCTAGAGTCATAACAGACACACGTATATACAATTTCGAACAGACCTCATATTCGTCATCTACTAGTCCCCCATCTTGAGTTCAACCTCAATAGCTTATTTCCCTCCAGGGAAATCTGCTAATATGCAACATTATGTATATAAAGTTGTTTATACATTCAAACAGCTTTACCCGTCCATATTTATCAACAATCGCTTTGAAATATGAGCAATGGAAAATATGGGACTCCTGCTCATCGGAGTGAGGTGAGATAATTTCGGAGGAGATGCTTTTCTTTCGGAGGCGCAAAAATACGACGGCGGATGGGATTGCGAGGGAGGGCAAAAACAGGCAGCCCCGAGTTGCCTCGTCTCTCTCTCTCGGAGCAGTTTTTCCAGTCGTAAATTTGAAAGGCGGTAGTCCGTACCCCCCTCACGAGCAGCGGCGCAGTATGTCGCAGAATCACCACACAGCTTATACCATATCACCGTCATACCCTCAAACTTCTTCGCCTACATCCGCTATTCACAAAGTTTTTCTTTACGAGGGCAAAACACGGCGGGGGCGGGGACCCCCATGCATATTCACGGCTGTGTCGTAAATAACATGCATAATCCGGATATGCAAATACACCTCTGATGAAATACATCAGCCGCTGAGCTCGTAAAGTTTAACACGTGATAGGCAATGAAAGATCTGGCGAACTCTCTACAAATAATTCCTCAGACGTCAAACATTACACATTAATATCATGCTTCCTAGTAGATGATCCAACCAAAACTGCCGGGATTAGCAATCCGATTCCTCCTCCTCAGAGTAGAAACCAATGTATTTGTATTGTCGGTTGGTTTTACAGGTCTAGCGACTCGTCTTACAAGACTCGTTAACCAAGGAGGACCAGGAATGAGTGGTCTTCAGTAGACTGGCGGGACTTACAGTACTCGCGGGGGAGAATATCAACAACGGCTAGTTTAATTGTTGTCGGGATCTAGGAGAATCATACTGACAGTCTGTAAGACTGATTTACTCAATAGACTCCGCTCATGCAGCGAACTTTGTACTGACGGGAGGGAAGTCGAGAGAGAGAGAGAGAGAGAGAGAGAGGGAGAGAGAGAGAGAGGGAGAGAGAGAGAGAGAGAGAGAGAGAGAGAGAGAGAGAGAGAGAGAGAGAGAGAGAGAGAGAGAGAGAGAGAGAGAGAGAGAGAGAGAGAGAGAGAGAGAGAGAGAGAGAGAGAGAGAGTGAGAGAGAGATGTGACCATCATGTGTACCAACTTAAGACGATATGGTCCCTGCGTGGGTTTCGGATAAAATTATTCTTATTAAGACTTGAATAAACTAAATGCATATTGTATATTATTGGTACATGGAAGCAAATAGTTATTTATTATACAAGTGACGAAAGTAGCTCATTTTACAACTCGAGTGAAACGTTTACCCACACGAGCGAAGCGAGAGTGGAAATTTCACGAGAGTTGTAAATTCTACTTTCGTCACGAGTGTAATATTAAATTTTTTCTGTAATCGTGTAATACTTGATCAGATCTAACCAGAATATGAACAAAATTAGGATGTTGTGAAGATTATGGTGTATGTTGTTGGTAGGTTATAAGCATGGTTGTGAAAGGTTATAAGCATAGTTATAAAACAACTAGTGATGATTGTGAAGTAGTGCAGTTATAAACAAGTGCAGGTTATAAACACGGAAGGTAATTATTATTATATTTAAATTTTAAAATATATTGATTATTTCCACACATAATTCATTCACATTTCAATTTATTTTGTTAAAATAAATTCTTACAATGTTAAGAAACATTATACTTATTACTTACATTATATACTTATTACGAATTAAGAAGGCAATTCACTTTCTTTACTTGTGAAGAAAGTGATTACTTTCTTCACTCTATTGCAAAATGTTTTACTTTCTTCACTCATTTCAGTTTAGTAATGTTACCATTATTCAACGATTACAGAAAAAAAAATTTTTTCATAGTTCACTGGAATAAACTGTTTTGATCCTTAAACGAATACCTCATTTCAATTATTAATATTATCTTTCATTGATGAAAGAAAACTTCCAAAATTCGCAAATAGCTTTTGAATTAAATTCATTCTAGATGAGTTTGATTGCTATGATTCACGGGGTGTAACCTTCATTATCCGTTTTGTTAACGATGTATTTGCCTTTCCATTCCTTCTGTGTCTGCTCATCGTCTTGAAGTAATTTTGTAGCAGCTTGTCTAATGATGTTGAATGCCAATATGTCAGGAAGTTACATACTACGTCCAAATGTCCTCGCAACACAAATCGTGTGATCTTCAAGGTTTAAAGCCCCTAAACCCTTCCATGTTAAAAGATTTTTGAAAGAACCCGAAGGACGGGGAGCAGGTGCGTGAAGGGGAGGTTATCTCGTCCCCTCTTCTTGAGGATATTCACTTAATCAGAATTGCAAAGTTTCCAGCCAAATAAGACTTGGGGGGAGGCTTAGGAGCCGTTTCTGCAGGGGCTAAGCCCCGAGTATCCAAAGCATTATCCAGCGAGGATTATAAACTCATCTTCTCATCGCTGGAAATCATCAGGTGAGGTTGACAGCCAACGCGTTAATAACGATCACATGTGCGAAGTCTAGAGGAAAACAGCCTCAGCTTCAGCTCAGGGGATCAAATGTCTTATTATGCACCATCTGCTAAATTATATAATAATATATAAACAAGCAAATATTAATAATTAAAGAAGCTTAACTGTGAGGAATTATGCAGCATTTTATTATACATAGGGATATCCACATCAGAAATGCATTCATCTCCAAACATATTAAAACTCTACCGATTCACCATATATACAGCTCAAGCTACTGTTCACAACAGAAGACAAATCTTAGGCCTTTCATACCTAAAATTTTTTTATTAATGCGTTTTAAGTACGAGCTTTCATAATGTTTGGTTGCACCCCCCCCCCCCCCCACCCCCCCCCCCCCCCACCCCCCCCCCCCCCCACCCCCCCCCCCCCCCACCCCCCCCCCCCCCCACCCCCCCCCCCCCCCACCCCCCCCCCCCCCCACCCCCCCCCCCCCCCACCCCCCCCCCCCCCCACCCCCCCCCCCCCCCACCCCCCCCCCCCCCCACCCCCCCCCCCCCCCACCCCCCCCCCCCCCCACCCCCCCCCCCCCCCACCCCCCCCCCCCCCCACCCCCCCCCCCCCCCACCCCCCCCCCCCCCCACCCCCCCCCCCCCCCACCCCCCCCCCCCCCCACCCCCCCCCCCCCCCACCCCCCCCCCCCCCCACCCCCCCCCCCCCCCACCCCCCCCCCCCCCCACCCCCCCCCCCCCCCACCCCCCCCCCCCCCCACCCCCCCCCCCCCCCACCCCCCCCCCCCCCCACCCCCCCCCCCCCCCACCCCCCCCCCCCCCCACCCCCCCCCCCCCCCACCCCCCCCCCCCCCCACCATCTCTATTTAAGCCTGTACAGCTCGACCTAGTGGAGCCAGCAGAATCGAATTAGGGACCGCCGTACCCATCTTCCTGGAACTTCTGGACCTTTCCTTGGCTAGCCCCTTCTACAGACATTTATAAGAGTAGCTCTCTCTCAGCTTATTCTCACCTGTCTTGATGTTCACATCAGTGCTCCAGTGCGACTTAGTGCAGTACGGTAAAGTGTTTTTATAAGAAGAACAGCGTTGTGCCGTGACTGTAAGTAACAGTTTAGTGCGTGTTCAAGACAGTGCAGTGCCGCGAAATAAAGGACAGTGCCGTACCGTCGTTTTATGTGAAGTTCAGTGACCGCGAGTGAATTATTGGACTGTGTAATCTGAAGATCAGTGACACTATCAGTGTAATACTGTGAGTAGTAATAGTTAACCAAGAGTATTGTGCATTGTGAAATAAATTGTGCAATGATAAACTGTGAAACTTGTGTGTGTTTAATTTAGCAATCCAAAAGAACTCTTATTAACAAAGTTTATTACTGGGTTTGTAATAAAACGTAACAATATTCTAAATAGTCAAGGCTTGCTTGAAAAATCTTCTTTATGAAAATATAAAAAAAAAGTTCCTAATCATCGGCACAATAAGTTCATTATGTACATGGATTCATTCAAATTATTATTCTAGCTGGTAATGTAAAAATATCAATCACTTAGAACTTTTAATTTTTTATAGAAGAGCAAAACACGTTACTTGCAGTACACGTTTGCAGTGATAGATCGAAGTCAGATATGCCAGATCTTGTAACGGATATATGTTAACTGATGGCTATGTCAGTTGAATAAGGTTTTGAAATATGTTCAGTATAGAGATTAAAAAAAAAAATCTTTCTTGGAATAACAGTAAATAATTTCATAAATTTCGGCGTCTGATACAACTGTACTGTAGAAATGAATACTCCTCAAAAATGCAACTCCATTATGGATTAGAACGAATAATACGTAAGTTAGGGAGTGTATTGATCCGTCATATTTTTAGCTAAGATATAGATTAAGGGTAAACAGATTTTGTTATTTTTTTTTTTTTTTTTTTTTTTTTTTTTGTGAATGCTATTCCTAGAGTACAGGCGTTTGATTTATGTGAGGTTATAAAGAAAAAAAAGTCATTCCAATAAAAAATGGTAAACGTTTTTGTGCTAAAGAACAACGAGATGTCTGAAAATAATGGTCTGCCATTTGGAATTTAGCACTTAGAAGAACTTACAGACACGAAGAACATCTGACGTTTCAAATATACCATCTAAAAGCATGAGAACCGTTTTATCACTGACCACCACCTGTCAATACTTGATTTATACACGTCCAGAACTTCTTTCTGAAAGAACGACGTTTTAAAACGAAAATATAGAGTCTTATTATTTTTCAAGATGTTCTAATAAAGCATATTTTTAACAGATTTCCTTTAAAAAAAAAATCAGGCATTGAGGTCGTACTCATAACGCGTTTTTCGATGCATTTCCTCAAGTGTACATATAACCTACCCAAAAATGTGTAAAATGAGTTCCGTTCAAAATGTAAAAAGTCCGTCACGCAGGGGCTGCGTAAACTAAGCAGATTTCCCACGTGAAGTTTTACAATAGAGAAATCTGCCTAATAACAACTGTAGTAGTAAGAAACCTCTAAACCTAAAACATTATTTAGGGCGTAATAACTCAGTATTTACTAGCCCCAAAAAACAGTTAACCTAACCTCTAAACCTATTCACGAGGGACCATGGAAACGGCCGCCAGAGCTCTCGGCGGAAAGTCCGAACATAGCCTACTGGTGACCACACGCAGAATACAAATGACAATATCTCGGTAAATATTCAAGATACAGAATAAACGTATAGAACAATATTTATAGTAAATTGAATTTGCAATAAGATTTATTTATACAATTTTTCGATATGACGCATAATAACGGAGATATTTGGAATTTTCGAAAATACCCCCCTCCCACTGGTCCGAATTCAGCCAACTTGATCTTCCTTTTTACATAAAACGATTAAATTCCGAGTTTGGTAACGATCAAACAAAAATTGCGACCGCTAGAGCGTTAACAGGACAAATATATATATATATATATATATATATATATATATATATATATATTTTTATATATATAAATTTTGAATGGACATAATTTTCGTCATCTCCTGGGTAGGCTCGATGGACATTTGAAGAAATTTTTCGAAACTCGCATCATGAGTACGACCTCAATAGCTGATTTCCCTTAAGTTAATTAAATATATCCGCTATTATACGGTGGATTCAAAATTGTATAGAATCCCGAATTTTCAAATATTTCCTCTTGTGTTTTCCGATCATACACATGAGATGACGAAAATATATATATATATATTTAATGTATGATGAGTTCTGGTTCCTTCGATCTCTTCCTTTCCTTGAGTTTTGGGTCAAAAGGAAGAGGTATCTCCCGGAATTCCCCTAAACAGGGAAATAAAAGCAGTGCAAGGGAAGATATCTGATTGGCTTTCCAGGTGGCCAATTTTGGATAATGCGCTCATTGCTAGCTCTGCAATCGTGCAATGCCCGGGGGTCGTCCTGGTCTCTGCACCCCACTACATTGTCTTCCCCTACTCCTGCAGACCATTAGAGGAGATTTTCCACGCCGTTTCACCCTGATCCCATCTCCTTCCAGAAATAATTCCTTATTTCTATTGATCTCGCTCTTCCCCTCTTCTTCTTCTTCTTCTTCTGTTCCCAATCGGACGAAAGGATCTGCGCCTTTCAAGATCTTTGGGCATAGGATGAGGCTTTCTTAATTTAACACGGTCCAGAGTATTTCTTAGTCTTAAGGGAAATCAGCTATTGAAGTCATACTCGTGACTTGTTTTTCCTAAAATGTCTTCAAATGTCCATCGATTACTATGTGCAGGATCGAAAAATTGTATGGAACCAACCTTATTGCAAATTGAAAGATCTATAAATGTTGTTATATACATATTTTCTGTACCTTGGTTAATAACCGTGATATTTGGATTTTATAGTTATTGGCTGTCAATAAACCCCCTAGTCCTACTCATGCCATATTAGTAATAAGCTGTTATACCATGAACCACTTCATTGGTATGAGAATAAGTTATTAATGTATGGTCTGCCTTTCGTCAATAGTTCTTGTAAGTCGTAGGGGATGTGCTGAGGTTGTCATTTACTGCATTCTATCAGTATTTGTTTATCGTCAAGAGAATGCTACTAGTTGAGCAAGTGGCTCGGTTGGCGTTAGATAAATAATGACAATGATAAACATTGGCAGATAAACTTGCATAATATTGGCTTTATTACAACGAGTCCCATAATGTCTGCTAGTGTTAATGTTATTGTGATTGGCGTAGTGATTTGTGTTTAGATATAGAACAGAGTGCTGAAATGAGAGCGAGCGAGCGGGAAAAAGGCACGTAGACTGCTGACAAAGCACTACTGAAAATGAGAGCGCATTGTTTTGCTCATTTTCAGAGAGTGAACAGTTTTGTCCTACTCTGTCTGCTTCCCTTGGCCCCAGCGGTATATGTGTTGCAATGTAATTAGTGTTAAGTCGTAGTATAGGTATATGTATATAAAACGTAGATGTAGGATAGAAGATAAGTTCGCTACATGTATTTATTTTATAAATATATGTTTTGTATCAATCAGTCGTGTGTGCGCCTTCTCGGTTAGCCAACATGACAAATACTATTGATTACTTTATAATGGAATTATATAAACATCCATAATACTGGCTCGCAATCGGAGAAGAGATTGATACTAATTGTTGTAATATCTCCATTTATCTGTTTGTTAGGCTCGAGCAATCTCAATAAGAGGCAACTTGTAATTCCATTCACGCGAATAATTGCTCTGCCCCAAAGGCAGTCCGTTTTAAAAGTAGATCTGGAATGGCTGGTCGTTTGCACACACACACACACACACACACACACACTCGATTAGGGAATCAGTTTTCAATCGGCTGCAAACTCTTTTTGCCCGGATAATCGGGGAGCGGACCGAATAAGCCTGATAGTTCCGCAGACCAGGGCGGGATCCTTTTAGAGGGATTTGGTTATTCAGCTTCAGATCCAATTCCGAACCACCAGGATCTGCTCTGATAAGGAAGGGTCAGCTTCGCCTGGGGGCAATCCAAACCAACCCTCCACCACCCTTATTAACAATTAAAATGATATATATATATATATATATATATATATATATATATATATATATATATAATTTCGACCGTGATATATTTATATATGCTGTTGTTATTCTTTATGGAGTTTTGGTCAATGTTGGTGAGAAAATCTTAGTTTATGCCTATATTTTGAAAATCTTTATTTTCTCTTCTTCAGGGCTGTAAAATTACAGGTAATACTTTATAATATTTCACATTGGTATTAAACTAGAGTGTAAAAGGGTGTTTTTTTCTGATATTACTTACCAAGACTAAAGATACTTAAAAACTATTACACCTGACTATTGCACATAGGACTAGGGTTATAGGAATCTTCCTTGTTTTGTTTACACAGCAGGGTCACAGCCTTATGTTTTGTATGCCTATAGTATATTGTCTTTGTTTGTTGAACTACATTATAATTATTATAATGCAGTTGTTATATTATGTTAGAACTATTGTTATGTGTTTTTACAATTTTTGTTATATTTTATTATAGCTGTTTTCATGTTGTATTGAAGTTATTGTGTTATTGCTATGTTATTATGTTACAGCTGTTATTGTTATGTGTTATTACAATTATTGCTATATTTTGATAAAACTATCTTCATGTTGTGTTAAGACTATTATGTTATTGCCACTATTATGTTACAACAGTTATTGTTATGTTATATTAAATTACAAGTATTATTATGTTATATTAAAGCTATTCTTATGTTGTACCTAAGTTACTATTTTTATTGTTATATTTATTATGTTACAACATCTATTTTTGTGTGTTATTACAATTATTTTTATATTTCATTAAAGTTATTCTTATGTTGTACCATAGTTACTATATATTTTATCGAAGCCACCTTCATGTTGTGTTATAGCTATTATGTTATATTATTCTACTCTGTTACAATTATTATTGTATTTTACCACTATTAATGTTATATATTGTTAAATCTATGCTTTATTAATGATACTATGTTGTTGTTATTTTTATGTTACAACTATTGTTCTATTATGTTACAGCCATTAATGTTGTTTGTTGCTACAATTGTAGTTATATTTTTATCAGAGCAACCCTCATGTTGTATTAAAGCTATTAAGTTAATGTTATTTTACTATGTTACAACTGTTATTGTTGTGTGTTACCATAATTTTATATATATATATATATACACACACACACACACACACACACACACACACGTTTATAATAATGACATGAGTATTATATATATTGTGGTGTTATGGGGTGCCCGAGTGTTATGTATGTGAATATATGAGTGAGTATGGTGTGAGTGTGAATATTGTATTGTAATATAGACCAAAACACCACAAACAATCACAACACCATATATATATATATATATATATATATATATATATATATATATATATATATATATATATATTTATTATTTATTTCCTCATTGAAGTAACCCTTCAGAGAGGAAGATTATTTCCTACGTGTCCCGTAAAATATAGTACAATACATTTAATTTTAGATTAATAACAAATTTTAAACATTATATACAATTTTTTAAAATTATTAAACTAATTAATCTTAACTCCAATATATATATAAAAACATCATTGAACAAATAATTAAATGATGAAAAGTAAAATGGAATTTTTAATAATAGTATATTATCAGTTTACCCATAATAGCTATTCCAATAACTTATTTTCTGGTATAGCACTTCTACAAATTTCCTCAGTGCTTTACTGCACATATACGTAGAATAAAATTCTTTTAAAACGTACCTTTCGTTTGAAAGCAGTGTACAGTCATGTAAGAGATGGGCGTAAGTTTGTTCAGTAGTGAAATCACATTGGCATAACGGGTTAGTAGTCAGTTTAAATCTGTTTAGGTACACTTTAATTTAACAACGTCCTGTTAATAATTGTGTTGTGCTAAAGTCAGTTGGTGTATCTTTAATGTTCAGATATTCTGCAATATCAGGAAAGAAATTCTTTAAATGTTGTCCTTTATTTGAGCCGGCCCAACGCTGTTGCCATTTCTTTATGCGGTCTGAGTGTAGTAAATATTTAATGCCGGTCTTCTGTGTTTTTGTGTAACATTCTAAAACTTCGGAAGATTTAGAAGCTGACTTGGCTGCTTTATCACCAACTTAATTTCCCAAAATTCCAGGATGTCCACGAATCAATACAATATTGATGTCAAATTGTTGAAGTCTAAAGTGGCTCGAAATTGTTCTATGAGTGGGTCCTGAATTGAATGATTATTTAGAGATTGCAGTGTAATTTTACTGTCAGTGTAAATTGTATTTTCTTTGAGTTTTGTTTGGATATATATATATATATATATATATATATATATATATATATATATATATATATAAAATTGTAACTCATTCGGTTCACATGTCATAGACACCATATCTGCATTTTGTTTCTTTCGTGTATGTTTGTTTGTTTGTTTGTTACCTTTTCACGCATAAACGGCTGAACCGAATTTTATGAAACTTGGTATGTATATTACTACTTATCAAACTTAGACTTTAGGCTATACTAATTTTCTCTGAGACGAACAAGAGTGGGGGTTATAGGGGAAGCCTGAAATTAAAAATAGCGATAGTTTGTTTTCTATTGGTTTTTCGGCAAATATGCACATAACAAAAGTTGTTTATTTTGTTATTTAGAGTAACTTCGGTTATATACACTTTTGTCATATACCGAAGTTTAAATGCGTTATACGCTAAAAAGTATAGCGGGAGTCAATAATATTATTTGCCAAAAAATACTCTACCGAACTAAATAAAACTCGGTATGTGTATTAGCAGTGAGGCTCTCATTATAATAAGCCATACCAACATTTCTATGGACGGGCAGGAGTGGGGGTTATAAGGAAAGCCTGAAATTAAAAATAGCGATATTTCATTTCCTATTGGTTTTTCCGCAAATATAAACATAACAAAAGTTGTCTATTTTGTTATTTGGAGTAACTTTTGTCATATACACTTTTGTCGTATAACTAAGTATAAATGAGTAATACGTTAAAACTTTAGCGGGCACTAACGGCAGAACCGAACTTAACAAAACCCGGTATGTCAATTAACATTAATTCTTCCATGATTATAAGTTATATTAAAATTTTTAGGTTCGAACGGGAGGGGGGTTATAAGGGAGGCCTGAAATAAAAAATCACCCTATTTACATGTATATGAGACGGGAAATATAAAAATATCGAAGACTGTGAAGCCTTATCGAACAGATAATTCTATTATTAGAAAATCCACGGGAAAGCCGGGTATCAATCCTAAACACTGGGACGGGTAAATGTCAAAATATTGTGCAATGTAAAGCCTGCTAAAAAATACCATCACCATTCAGCCTCAAATGAATTCCCGGGCGAAGCCGGGTATCTGAGCTAGTATATATATATATATATATATTTATTTATATATATATATATATATATAGGTATATATATATATATATATATATATATATATATATATATATATATATATATATATGTATATCTGCAATATTTGATATATAAATCTGCTATATTTGTCTGTTAACAGTCTAGCGGTCGTAACTTTTGTTTGACTTTTACCAAACTGGAAATTTAAACGTTTTATGCAAAAGTAAAGATCAAGTTCGTTAACGGCTGAAATCGGATAGGTGGTGGGGGGGGGAGTTAATGGAAATTGGATTTCTAAAGTTCTTTATATTTCTGTTATTATGCATTGGATCGAAAAATTGTATATAATTGGCCTTATAGAAAATGTATTGTTCTATAAATGTTGTTATGTACCTTTATTACTGTCTTCATTATTAACTGAGATAATTGAAACTTTTTGAGTTTCCGGACGTTAGTAAACCCCCAGTCTCATGACATATTTACAATATATAAAAGTTGATAGGTAATGAAGCGCTTAATTTGACGCTTAAATGCCAAATATTGTTCTCATTAAGCTTTTACTTTTTAAGATAAATGCAGATACGTGGGAAATCTTTTTAGTTTACTTTCGTTTAACCCCTACGGGAAGGGCCTTAAGCAGATTTCTCCTAAGGGATAAGCTATTGAGGTCGTACGCATGACGGGATATTTGAATTTTTTCTTTAAATGTCCATCGATCCTACCCAGGAGATGATGAAAATGAGGCCCGTTCAAAATTGTATATATATTTATATCTTTATATCTGTCTGTCACCGCTCTAGAGATCGCAATTTTTGTCTTATCCTTACCAAACTTGATATATATATATATATAATCGTTTTATATAACAAGAAAGATCAAGTTTGTTAACGTCTAAAATCTAAAGAGGGGGAATGGGTGTTTAGAGAGGGAGAATTTCAAAAATTCTTAGTACCACCGTTATTATGCGTTGGATCGAAATATAGTATTGGACCAATCATATCGCAAATGTATTGTTCTATTAATGGTGTTATGTGGCTTTTAGCAGATTTCCCTTATGGGGACTCGCGTACTCATGACGCGATTTTCGAATAATTTCTTCAAATGTCCATCGATCCTACCCAGGAGATGACGAAAATGAGGTCCGTTCAAAATTATATATATATATATATATATATATATTTGTCTGTTAACGCTCTAGCGGTCGCAATTTTTGTTTGATCGTTACCAAACTCGGAATTTAATCGTTTTATGCAAAAAGAAAGATCAAAGATCAAGTTCGTTAATAGCTGAAATCGGACCAGTGGGAGGGGGGGGTTTAGAGGGGGGATTTTCGGAAAATTCAAAATATCTCCGTTATTATGCGTCGGATCTAAAAATTGTGTAGAATCAATCTTATTGCACATTAAATTTACTATAAATATTGTTCTATACATTTATTCTGTATCTTGAATATTAACCGAGATATTTGCATTTTTATGAAATTTGGGCCGATACCGGATTTTTGAAAAGCTAGTTCGGCCCTTTGCCGTAACCGTTCGGCTCTCCTATGGAGATTTCTTTATTGTATAACTTCACGTGGGAAATCTGCTTAGTTTACGCAGCCCCTGCGTGACGGACTTTTTCACTATCTTGATTATTAACCGAGATACGAGATATTGCATTTCTTTTAGTTTTCGGCCTTTAGCAAACCCCCACTCCTACTCTTGTCATATTAACACACTTTGTCATGAAGCACTTTATTTGAAGCCTAAATATCAACTATTGTTCTCATTACGCTTTTACTTTTTGAGTTAAATGCAAATACGTGGGAAATCTGCTTAGATCACGGTCGTTTTACTCCTACGGGAAGAACTTTTTGAATTCATCGACATTGCGCCATGACATAAGAACCAACTTGATGGAGTGCTTTTACCCCATAAAACTATCGTGAGATTAAAAAATCCATTAGAAAGTTGGATGTTGAACATAATGAAATGGCCCTCCTGATAGTCTATACGCTATCAATTGTCCAGTTATTTTGGCAGGGGTGGGGGGTTGTTTTTCCAGCGTCCCAGCTGAACATGACATCTAATCCCATAGATGGAGTGAGAGAGGGGGCAAAAGATAAAAGAACTAAAAGCGGGGAGTAGTTGGAGTGAGATAAAAGAAAGGAAGAGTTTGTTCCGGAGCTTTTTCGAATCGGGGCAGGAATTAAATTCCCTCTGGCTATCTCGTTGCCTCGACAAGTTTCTCGGCTTATTTTCGAATTAGGCCCCAAAGTTTTCGGGGGAAAGCCCCTGCGTGAGGTTCAAAGGTCTTTTTAAATCCCTTTCTCTTGCCAATTGGAGCCTATAGTCCTTACAGTTTGCTATTCCAATTGGAATCGTGTTCACAATGAAGCAAGCGGAAAAAAAGATATGCAAATAGGAAAGATCTTTTCGTAAATATCAGCCACAGGTTACAGATTAGCATCAGTAGCCGGAAAATATATCTTATTATTAAAATATATATATTAGCTGACTTCCCTTGGGGGAAATCATCTATTGGCGTTGTAATCAGGATGGAATTTTGGAAAAAAATCTTCAAATGTCCATCCTACCCAGGAGTTGACAAACAAATATATATATATATGCTAGCTCAGATACCCGGCTTCCCTCGGGAATTCATTTGAGGCTGAATGGTGATGGTATTTTTTGGGAGGCTTTACTTTGCACAATATTTTGACATTTACCCGTCCCAGTGTTTAGGGATATTACCCGTCGTTTCTGTGGATTTGTTAATAATAAAATTATTTTTTTTTTTATGTAAGACTTCACTGTCCTCCATATTGTCATATTTCCCGTTTCCTGTGCATTAAGCATAGATTTGAATTATTAAGGACAAAATATTAACATACATTTGAATTAATTTTTCCCGGTGTTGTACCTGGTAGTTCATATTGAAAAGAATTGTTGAGAAAATTTCTCTAAATAATAAAATAAACAACTTTTATCATGTGCATATTTGCAGAAAACCCAATAGAAAACGAAATACCAATATTTTTTATTTCAGGCCTCCCTTACAACCCCCACTCCTGCCCATCCCTAGAAACGTTGGTATGGCTTGTTATAATGAAAGCGTTAGTGCTAATACATATACCGTTTTATTTATTTCGGTTGGGTCTTTTGTCCCAAAAAAAATTGTTGACTCCCGCTATAGTTTTTAGCGTGTAACTCATTTATACTTATGTATACGACAAAAGTGTACATAACAAAAGTTACTCTAAATAACAAAATAAATAACTTTTGTTATGTGCATGTTTGCCGAAAAAACAATAGGAAACGAAATATCGCTATTTTTAATTTCAGGCCTTCCTTATAACCCCCACTCCTGTTCGTCTTAGAGAATATTAATATAACCTAAAGTCTAAGATGGGCTAGTAGTAATATACATACCAAGTTTCATAAAATTCGGTTCAGCCGTTTATGCGTGAAAAAGTAACAAACAAACAAACAAACATACACGAAAGAAAGAAAATGCAGTCATGGTGTCTATGACATGTGAAACGAAAAGTTATCGTGATATATATATATATATATATATATATATATATATATATATATATATAAAATTGTAACCTCTGTCTGTACATTGATTTTTTTCGCGAAATTTCACGATAACTTTTCGTTTCACATGTCATAGACACCATATCTGCATTTTGTTTCTTTCGTGTATGTTTGTTTGTTTGTTTGTTTGTTTGTTACCTTTTCACGCAAAAACGGCTGAACCGAATTTTATGAAACTTGGTATGTATATTACTACGAGCCCAACTTAGACTTTAGACTATATTAATATTCTCTAAGACGAACAAGAGTGGGGGTTATAAGGGAGGCCTGAAATTAAAAATAGCGATATTTCGTTTCCTATTGTTTTTTCAGCAAATATGTCCATAAAAAAAGTTGTTTATTTTGTAATTTAGAGTAACTTTTGTTATATGCACTTTTGCAGTATGCGGAAGTATAAATGAGTTATATGCTAAAAACTATAGAGGGTGTCCACAATTTTATTTGGCACAAATGACTCAACCGAACTAAACTAAACTCGGTATGTGAATTAGTACTAACGCCTTCCTTATAATAAGCCATACTAACATTTCTAGGGACGGGCAGGAGTGGGGGTTATATTGGAGGCCTGAAATTAAAAATAGTAGTATTTCGTTTCCTATTGAGGTTTCGGCAAATATGAACATAACAAAAGTTGTTTATTTTGTTATTTAGATCAAGTTTTGTTATATGCACTTTTGCAGTATGCGGAAGTATAAATGAGTTATACGCTAAAAACTATAGTGGGAGTCCACAATTTTATTTGGCACAAAAGACTCAACCGAACTAAACCAAAATCGGTATGTGAATTAGCAGCAACGCCTTCCTTATAACAAGGCATACCAACATTTCTAGGGACGGGCAGGAGTGGGGGTTATAAGGGAGGCCTGAAATTAATAATAGTGATATTTCGTTTCCTATTGCATTTCCGGCAAATATGCACATAGAAAAAGTTGTTTATTTTGTTATTCAGAGAAACTTTTGTTATATACACTTTTTTCATATACCGAATTATAAACGAGATATACGCTAAAACCAATAGCGGAAGTGAACAATTTTAATTGGGACAAAAGACCCAACTGAAATAAATAAAACTTGGTACGTGTATTAGCACTAACGCTTTGCTTATAATAAGCCATACCAACATTTCTTGGGACGGGCAGGAGTGGGAATTGTAAGGGAAGCCAGAAATATAAAATAGTGATATTTCGTTTCCTATTTGTTTTTCAGCAAATATGAACATAACAAAAGTTGTTTATTTTTTTATTTAAAGTAACTTTTGTTGTATACTCTTTTTTCATATACCGAATTATAAACGAGATACATACTATAAACTAAACCGAGAGTCGACTATTTTATTGGGCGCTAACGAGTAAACAGAACTTACAAAAACTCAGTACGTCGATTAGCATTAATTCTTCCATGATTATAAGCTATATTAAAATTTTTAGGTTAGAACGGGAGTGGGGGTTATAAGGGAGGCCTGAAATAAAAATTCGCGATATTTCATTGTCTATTTGTCTACGGGAAATATGACAATTTGGAGGACAGTGAAGACTTACATAAAAAAATAATTTTATTATTAACAAATGCCAACAACGGGAATTAACCCTAAACACTGGGACGGGTAAATGTCCAAATATTGTGCAAATTAAAGCCTTGCCAAAAGAATACCATCACCATTCAGCCTTAAATCAATTCCCGGGCGAAGCCGGGTATCTGAGCTAGTATATATATATGTCTATAGCGCTCTAGCGGTCGCAATTTTTGTCTTATCGATACTAAACTAGATATTTAAACGTTCTTTGTAAAAATGAAGATCACGTTCGTTAACGGGTAAAATGGGACCAGTAGGAGGGGAGGGGGGTTAGAGGAGAAACTTCGAAAATTCGAATGTCTCTGTTATTATTCGCCGGGGCTCAGGTTAGCCATGCGAGTTAAAGCGTTGACCTTTATCTCACATGGTAAACCTAGAGTGGCGAGTTCGATTCTTGCCTGGGCAAAGGAAATTATTTAGTGACGAAATTCATTAAATAACATCCTAAAATCCCACCCTGGCTAGAAAAGGGTGGTAACCTGTAGATAACCCGTCCCGATTAGCCTAAGTTGCAAAAAGTGGACGTTAATAAATAATAATAATATTATTCGTCGGATAGAAAATTTGAAGTGAATAAATCTTATTGCAAATTTTCGGTTCTATACATTTTGTAATGTACACTTTTTTCATTATCTTGATTATTAACCGAGATATTTGATTTTTTTTAGTTAAGCCTTCAGTAAACCCCCAGTCCAAATCATGCTATATTGATAATAAGTTCAAAAATTATGAAGCACATTATTTGAAGCCTTAACACCAAATATTGTTCTCATTGAACCTTTACAATGCAAATACGTGACGCACCTTAGAAATATGCTTTGTTGTGCCGGACTTTTTTAATTTAAAGCTGATTGATGACAATTTAAACACGATTGAAATTAGCTAATTATCAATATGAAAGCCGTGGTGGTGGTACTCATAATTGAAAGGCCAGAAAAATTGATAAAATTCCTTTTAAATATAAATTATTTAAATATAAATTATTTGTATCACTACAGCTCCTGTTGGACTGATGATGTCTCATTAAGGAGGTGATATTCTTCTTTCAAAATTAATATTTTTTGTAGATTTGCCATTTCTTTCATTCTGTAAATTAGGTAACCTCCTTAGAAAGTTGTGATAATATTCTAAAGGTGTTCTTATAAATTTAGGAAAATGTTCTGGGATACATTTAGACTTCATCCAACAAAATATCCTAGTCTTTATTTCTTTACTTTAAAAATGTCCTTTTATGAGGTCGCTATGAATAGTTAAATATTTAAAACAGAGACTCTGCCATTGAAACTGAGAGAGGTTGACTTTTGGAGTGTTAATGACAAACGTTTTAAGATGATACTTACATAATGATCTTTTGAAACGGGGCCGAGGAGGGGATAATAGCGATGGTTTCCCGCCAAGAAAAGCGGGCGGTAAATAAAAAGCGGGAAAGCGGTGAAAAACTCTGGCTGAATGGAGGTTCCAGAGGAAGGAAAGGGGGGAGGCGGTGGTATGCTCGCGCCACAATTTTTTGTCAGAGAGCCTCCTCAAGGCGGGGATTATTTTTAAATTATAAAAACGTTTCGCTCTCCCCCCGGAGTTTCCACGCTAATGGGAGGGGTTTTTGTTTCCAGCTCCTCTCGGTGCTTTGTCCCACCTCCAGGTGAAGCATGTAAGTTTTTCAAAAGCTACCCCCTCTGCTACTTCCTTCCCCCCTTTTGTGGTTGACAGTAAAGGAAGACTGGCCCAATTCTCTCGGTGTCTTTTGAATATTATAACCCTTTTTGCAGAATTTATTCTCGGTCTATTCAGCCGTATTCAGTCCCTGCAACGTGGATAAAATTGTCCACAGGGTCTCATCTAATTAGTTCACTTTGTGTCTGGTGCTCCTGAAAGTTTGATCAGGTTGAAGAAAAAATATATCCTACAACAACTTGTAATGTTATTCAACTCAGTATAATATAATATATTCAGCCTAATAAAACGTGTTTTATTTAACTTATGCTTAATTTATCCTATCATTATATACTCTTTTAAGACTATTGTAGTATTTAAAGGCCATACCTGGTAATTGGTCTCGAAAACAGGCAAACCTGATTTACAAGAGGCCAAAGAAGGGAATAAGAGAATCACAAGGACATGCAGTGGTTTCCTTCAGTAAAGGCATCAGGAGGAAAATTCCATTTGCACAAGTAACGACATGTGTGGAGTAAATTCTATTCAAGGCCAGAGTTGTTAGATAGCCATCCCTCGGTAGCCTGTAGCCTGCATCAGCTGACTAATGATAGAATATAACCCAGTATGAGTATGCAGATAACAACTTTAATCTACCCTCCAGTCTTGCCCCACTGACATGTAAGTGAGAATTTAGACTATAACAGTATTATTTATTTTGTCAATCACAGTTTACCTTATTTGAGCACAATATAATTTTGTTGAGCTATATTATTACTCTTTACATACTCCATTATTTTTATTAGAAAAAAAAATAACTGATGCCGCCCAAATTTATGGGGTACTTATGAAGTTTAGCATCCTTGTTTGACAAACTGGGTAATATTTAGAGTTTAATATAACCATCGATATTAATTTATGTGTTATATTGGTCTGTTTATTTACTGGGATACTGGCCACAATGCTAAATTAAAAGTCCGTCCAAGGGCTGAGTAAAGTAAGCAGATTTCCCAAAATGTGCCACGTATTTGCATATATCTCAAAACGTAAAATTTAAATGAGAACAATTTTTGGTATTTAGGCTTAAAATAAAGTGCTTCATAATATAACAGATTGTTGTTAATATCCGAAGAAGAGGAGTGGGGGTTTACTCATGGCCTAAAACTAAAAAAAGTGCAAATGTCTCGGTTAATATTCATGACTGAGAAAATATGTGCATAACAACATTTAGGTAAATAGATACTTAATTACATTATAGATAATAAATTTTTAAAATGATAAGTTATTTTTAGATCCGATGTATAATTATGAAGATATTTCTAATCTAATTTTCGATTTCCTCCATTCTAAACCTTCTCAGCTCAGTCTAATTTTAGCTTTTGACGAACTTGATCTTTATTTTTGCATAAAATGCTTATATATCGAGTTTAGTAATAGCACCACACAGTGATACGATATTTTAACCATTGATCAACAAATCGTCGGGTTACACCGTGTCCTGTATCAGTATGTTTCCAAATTTGTCGGTTGCCCAATACCAAAGCGATGTTGTGCAGTAAAGTAATGGGTCTCCTTGTCTTAATCATTGATAACTTCAAAGCCATCAGAGGCGCCAATTCTTCTTTTGACAATACACATGTACATAATATAACGAAAATCGATTTTATCAGTGCTTAAATACTTTTTTATTTTTCTAAAATGCAGAAGTTACTGCTCATCTTCAATAATAAATCCTGCATATTACTAAATTTCCTCTCCTTGTCTATACTCTCGCTTACAACATATCAAGGGGCAAGACTGTAGTGGACATTAAAGTTGCATGCTCATACTGTCTAATAGTCTATCATTAGTCAGCTTATGCAGGCTACAGGCTAACGAGGGATGGCTGTCTAACAACTCTGCCTTTGAATAGAATTTTTTCCACTCATGCCTTTACTGGTGTGATTGAAATTTTCCTCACGATGCCTTTTTTGCTGAATGGTCTGATGAAGAAGGCCACGGGAAACCACTGCATGTCCTCTTTTTCCCTTGTTCAGTCCCATGATAATCAGGTTCATCTGTTCACGAGATCAATTACCAGGTGTAGCCTGTATATACCAAAAACATACTACTGAATACGATATTCACAATAATCTGCCAAAGATCCATAAAGAAGATGGGTGCCTGTTATGAGATCTGCTCTGCTCAAGGGGGTGTTGTTGAATGGAACGCCTTTTACGACCATGCTTGAGGGATGTAGGCCGTAAAAACCTCTTGCCCATAGAGAAAATTTATTTTATGAACAGCCTGCGGCGGAAGTGTTTCTTTATTAGCGTTTTTAATAGTTTAATAAAGAAAACTCTACACTCCTTGCCCGATGTGAAGGAGTTTCGGGTTTCTCATATAAACCCACCACTCCCTTTCCGACCAACTACATTATTTTAGTATGGCTAAATGTTTGAGAAAGTTCCATTTACGAGAGTGTACAAGGGCCAGGAATTTTTCATTAAATCCTGAATTCCCATTTAAAGCTTCTATTATTTTTTAATTTCCTCCCCTTTTATGATTTAGGAAGCAAGCCGTGCGTGAGCTCCTTAGGGAACATTTATTTTCGTTGGCAGTGCTATACAAATTATTGTAATGAAAAAGCAATGGCTTTTTGAAAGTATTTTTAATTTGAGCTTTAGAATTCATTACTATTTATGGAGCAAATATGAATGCAGTACGTATAGTTCATTTTCTTAATAACTTACGTCTAATGTGATCAATTAAGCTTCTAATTTTTGAATTTGAGTGTCAAACATTTATTTCCTTTAGTTTCGTACTTTTTTATTTTATTTTATTCTTATAGTCATCGAATTTCGCGTCTGGGGTGATTGAGTGACGTACCACATAAATTTGTATCATCAGTTTATCATATTTACGCAAGTATGCACATTTCTTCAAACATTTTCTGTATTTTCCTATATTAAATTTTTTTTTGAAACTGTTGTTTGTTAAGTTAATTACTGGCTACGGCCATGTAGCAATTCAGTCAAAGTTTATGGTAGGTCTATGTGAGTCCTTAAATAGCAGTCAGTAAGTATATATTTTATAGTAAGTCTACAGTTACAGTGTTGGCAGTAGGGTTCGTCTTCTCGAGTAAGTGTGAGTCAGTCGTGAATGGCCAATTCTTGACGTTGTTAAAACTACTTCTCCTCTTCTAAATAACATTTTCGAGGAAGGTCATTCTCGAGTATATGTCTCAGTTCTGGAAGTTTGTTGTCAAGTTGTGGCAAACCAAGATTTCTGCTATGCATTGAGTATCACATGTTTTGCTTGGACTTAAATATCTTGATGTGCACAATATGTGTTGTCGTAAGTCCTTTTTGAGTAGTTAATTTGGATATTTCGTCTACTTGTGTTCATTGTCTAATAGTTAGTATGTCCGGGTAACCAGTACGATGTTATTCTTTTGTTTAATGTTTGGATTAATATATAAGAAATGAGTGGAAGTGAACTATATATGTTTTTTAATGGTTTCAGGTATATTGTCTATCGCAATTTTCAGTGCTTCAAGCTCAGCTGTATATATGCTAGTCTCATCTGGCAGCTATATTTGAAAGTTAGCTGATCCAACAATTCCAGCTGCCCCTACTCCCTTTTGCTCCGTGTAAATATATAGGTCTTTTTTAGCAGATTTCCCTTACGGGAAATCATCTATTGAGGTCGTACTCATGTCGCGATTTTTGAAAATTTTCTTCAAATGTCCATCGATCCTACCCAGGAGATGACGGAAATGAGGTCCGTTCAAAATTATATATATACATATTTGTCTGTTAACGCTCTAACGGTCGCAATTTTTGTTTGATATTTAAACTCGATATTTAAACGTTTTATGCGAAAAGACAGTTCGTTAATGGCTGAAATCGGACCAGTGGGAAGGGGGGTTTAGAGGGGGTGATTTTTGAAAATTCAAAATATCTCCGTTACCATAATTCGGATCACAAAATTGTATAGAACCAATCTTATTGTAAATTAAATTTACTATAAATATTGTTCTATATACTTATTCTCTATCTTGAATATTAACCGAGATATTTGCATTTTTATTAAATTTGGGCCGATAACGGATGACTGTTTCCCGCCAAAAGCTAGTTCGGCCCTTTGCCGTAACTGTTTGGCTCTCGTATATAGATTTCTATATTGTATCACTTCACGTGGGAAATCTGCTTAGTTTACGGAGCCCCTGCGTGACGGACTTTTATTATCTGTTAGTTTAGAATTAAAATGTTTTTTGTAATGATGTTCAGAAGAGTTACAGTCAAGTCAAAGCTCACTATGTCAGTTTTCCAAGGAAATAAATATTTGTTCTTTGGATAGAAAATATTTATGTAATCGAATTGGTAGAGGTTGTTGTCTCGATGAGTTGCTGTATACTTCGGTATTGTATGTTTATCAGCATTGCTAGGGACACAGCGAGAGTTTAAATATATAAGGTTTAAATATATAATTTTGTGCTATTAAGAAGATTAAAAACGAGTTCCGTGCTCTGAGAATACTTGAGATGGAGGAAAAGGTGAAATATATTCCAATCTGTTCTCAGAAACAGAAAATTGGAGGAAAATCGTATGCAAAGCAGTTGGGTAATCGATAAATATCACTTATATTTCCAAATACAATACCATTATGTTCAGTTCCACTTAAAGGCGGATTTTCTTTGTTACAAGAGTTTGGAACATACTTCTGTCCTGTATATAAAATACCAGAAGCTAAGAGTTTTAGTACTGCATAAGTAACATTATGACAAGAAAAACACAGCTCTATGAGTTTTAGATATTGCTCTAGCTTGGCATAGGTTTTTAAAATCCTTTTGAAATGATCAAGATTTTTGAAGTGAAAACTTCTTTAGGCACGTTGTGCACCCCGTAAGGAAGCATTTGCGGGAGAGGAAAAAAGTATGAAATCGCGACACCGCCACCGCCACCGCTAGTACTAAGGTTTAGAAATAAAATCATATGGTATTTTATAACCTAATCATTTGATAGTTTATTTACAATTGAAATGAAAACTTCTTTAGGCACGTTGTGCACCCCGTAAGGAATCATTTGCGGGAGAGGAAAAAAGTATGAAATCGCGACACTGCCACCGCCACCGCTAGTACTAAGGTTTAGAAATAAAATCATATGGTATTTTATAACCTAGTCATTTGATAGTTTATTTACAATTGAAGTGAAAACTTCTTTAGGCACGTTGTGCACCCCGTAAGGAAGCATTTGCGGGAGAGGAAAAAAGTATGAAATCGCGACACCGCCACCGCCACCGCTAGTACTCAACCTAAAGCTAAAGGAGCTTCTTTTCTTCATAACTCCTGAACCAAATTAGCTAAAGTTTTCGTTCGCATACCATTTTAAAGAGGACAAAACCAGCATCATTTCGTTCACAGATACATACAGGTACTATATATCTACCATTTTTACTTTCATAGATATTTTAATCCAAAGTTTAAATAAATTGGAATATTTAAATAAATAAATTCGAATATTAAATAAATTCGAATCAAAACTGTTTGTATCCTACTTTAGCTACCATATACCGATTGTATCAGTTTTAGAAATTGGTGATTATGCTGGCAGTGATGATGGTGCGAGAGTTGTTGAAATTATGGATAGAAATTGATTTTTCTGAGTGTACTTAACTTATTTTTGTAAAGCATTTGTAATAATTCAGAAATTTAATTTTTTTCTTTTATGTAAAATAACTGAAATAATTATGTATAGTATTTTATATTGATAAATAAAACAATTCGTGGTACATTATTTTTTTTTTATCACTATTATTTTTGTCATTTCATTTTTTCATGTAAAATAGAACATAACTGTTACTTATTGATAAATAACTAAAAATATTTTTAAAATAAGACTTCGTAAAAAAAATTTCTCAGCAATGCCAAAATTGAGCGATCAAAGCTAAAGACGTTTTCACTTCTACCGGCAGTCCCCTGACTGCTATTTTTTTTTTTTTTTTTTTTTTTTTTTTGAGAATACAATATTAGGTATTTAAGCTAGTAATAAAACGTTTCATGATATATTCGCTTGTCGTTCAAGTGTGATAACTAAAATTGGGATATTAATGAAGGCTGAAAATGAAAAAAAAAAATCACAAATCTGGTATAATATTGGTTCCACACAAAAATTCGATCAGACCTCTAACATCGAAAATATTTTAAATTTTCGAAATTTAATTTAGACTTTAATTTATTAGAATGGGCTTGCTTCGTACGATTATTTAAGTTTTTTGCAGTTCTTCATGTCATGCGTTAAGTCTATAGTATACTATTTTCTCACTCCTTCTCGTTCTCCCAGTAGCTGTGGACTGTATTACTTTCCGTTTTTACATTCATTGAAATATTAAAAAGAAAAGTGACTTTCAAAAAGGCTTTCACTAGTTCTTTAAACTAATCTGTGGGCACAATGTATGCTATAATCGTTTTATTGAAAGAATGACCCAAATTCTGAATAAAACCTTCAGAATTAATAGAAAAATATTGACAGTAATTTTTTTCAAACTTAATATTGTCTAATTTTATGATTTATCATTCTACTCTCATATTATTATAGTTGTAATATTAAATAATTTAATGTAAGAAAAGAATAAAAAATTGGTTTATAGACGCCCGGTAGGACATCTTAACGATAAAAAAATTAGTAGAACATTCGCGATGACAGTTACAGGGAATCCTTGGTTCCTGTCACATCATTGTGAAGAGGGCACTGATGATGGAGCGTATGCTCTGAAAGTGCTCTGTCACAACGAATAAAGAACAGTGAAGGAACGAGGCGTATTTTTCTTACCTGAGATAATAATTCCTTCACCATCCAGCACCTCAAAATGAACATTCGCGATGTTATTTCATTAAATTAATTTTGTTTAACTTAATGACGGAAATTCACAATTACTAAATTCCATTCGAAACGTAAAAAGTCCTACTGCGTTAACTAAGAAGATTTTCCACCTGCGTCAAGTATCTGCGTTAACAGACAAATACATATACAGCTTTGAACGGATCTCATTTTCGTCATTTCCTGGGTTAGATCGATGAAGGTAATTTTAATAAAATATAGCATCAATAGCACATTTTCCATAAGGGAATTCTGCATTTCTTTATTTTTAGCAGATCAAGTTCGTTACTGACTGAAATCGGACTAGAGTGAGGGGGGTTTAGAGGGGGGATTTTCGAAAGTTCAAAATATCTCCGTTATTATGCATCGGATCGAAAAATTGTATAGAACCAATCTTATTGAAAATTAAATGTACGATAAATATTGTTATATACATTTATTCTATATCTTGAATATTAACCGAGATATTTGCATTTTTCTGAAGTCTGTGAGACATGTGGTCCGGTATAATTCGGATTATTTCGGCCGTTTTCGTAACTGCTCGGCTCAGGTGGAAGCTTCTTCTAACCTTACCTGTCGTTTCTAATCTTACCTTACCTTCGTTACTTTGTGAGATTTGTGCAAATACGTTCTGTATATCCACCCCCCCCCTCTTTAGTTCTTGGACTACTAAAATTTGAGCTATTAAAATTATAAATTATTCTTACAATTCAGAAGCCGTTTCAGTTGGGTATTTGTTTTAATTAACTGAAAGATTTCTCATTACCGTTTGTATTTAATCACGTGGTGTTGTGTTACCAGCATGCAGATTTCTCTATTCTAAAACTTCAAATGGGAAATCTGCTTAGATTACGCAGTCCCTGCGTGACGGACTTTTCTTTATTTAAATGAGTTCCGCAACACCGCCGATTTATTCTGCAAATAAAAATTACTATTTATGCCTAAGGCATAAGTGGGATTATCTATATGTGCTTTATATTGATACTAAAAAAAATTGTGAAAATAGTCCCATATTATTTTTTGCTTGTTGAAATATCTTTGAAAAGGTCGTTGCCTCTTCTAATCCTCACTTATTAAAAAAGGTTCTGTGTTTGTCCTCACTCGCTGGAAAAGTATTGGAAAATTTCAAATAAATCGATGGTATTAGCGAAAGCTTTAATATTTGTTCTGGGCCGAGACCGTATCTTCGCCTCCATTTAAAGTTTACCCTCCAAATACAGATTTACTGGGATATTATGTTGATTTTTCAACTTCCAAATAAGCTAAAGCCACCCCTGTAGAGCGGGAACAATAACTTTTTCTTTGATATTTTTCTTTTAAAGGAATGAATTTCGATAACTTTCCATTTGCCCGTTAAAGTAAAGAAGAGGAAAAGTTTTTAACTGACATTTATTTAATTTAAACAGTTTTCCTTGCGGATTTAGATTGATTATTAGCCTTCTTTCCTCTAAATAATTCTTTTTTTTTAGGTACTAATTTGTATTTGAACCGTTCGATAAATAATAAATAGAAACCTTTTTACTAATAAATATATTATATTTGTCAAACAGTATTATCCCCTACGAAATAAAATTTAAGATTTAAGTTGATGACTATAAAATTCTTTATACTTTTAAAATGGCAATTGAATACGTTTAGTCTCTTTTTTTTAAATTAAGATTAAAAAGTGCAAATAAATTTTGGATAAATCTTAAAGGCAGATCTTTTTGTGGACAAAAAATATATCTAAGGCAGCGTAAAATAAAAAAAAAAGTCTATCTCGTAGTCGTTGCGTTTACTAATCAGATTTCTCACGTGCGTCACGTATTTACATTTATCCAAAAACGTAAAGGTTCAATGATAACGATATTTGGTATTTAGGCTTCAATATAACAGCTTATTGTTAATGACTTGATTAAGATTGGGGGTTTAGAGATGGCCAAAAACTAAACAAATGCTAATATTTCTTGGTTATTAATCAAAATAGTGAAAAAAAACGTACATAACAACATATATGGAACATTACAGTTAAAATAAGATTGGCTGTATACAATTTTTCGATCCGGCGCAAAATAACGGATATATTAAGAATTTTCGAAATCCCCGGTCCAATTCCAGCCGTTAACGAACATACCTTAATTTTTACAGATAACGTTTAAATATCAACGTTGGTCTGGACTACACAAAAATTGCGATCGCGAGAACTTGACACACACATTGCTGAAGGATGAAAACCAAAAGTATCCTAATATATCCGTTAATGATAGGGAAAATATGTTTATAATAACATTTATAGTTAATTAAAATTTATAATATGATTGTTTCTATAAAAATTTTCGATCAGACTTGTTGTAATTGAGATAAACGAACTATAGATATAGAAATCTCTCCCCCTCCCATTGGTCCGAATCAGTCATTAGCGAACTTGATCTTTTTTTAAAAATAAAACGATTAAATATCCTGTTTGGTAACGATCAAACAAGAATTGCGTCCGCCGCTAGAGCGTTATCAGACACACACACACACACACACACACACACACACACACACACACATATATAGTGTTGGACGGACCTTAATTTTATTATCTCCTGGGTTGGATCGATGGACATTTGAGGAAATTTTTCAAATATCTAGTTATGAGGAAACTTATGAATTTCAGGAAACTTTTCGAATATCGCGTCGTTTGTACAACCTGAATGACTGATTTCCCTTAAGGGATATATTATAAAATGCGGTATTGTGCTTAAATGTTTGGTTTTAGCAGATTTCCCTTAATGGAAATCAGCTATTGAGGTTGTACTCATGAAGCGATTTTTGAAATTTTGTCTTCAAATGTCCATCGATCCGACCCAGGAGATGACGAAAATGAGGTCCGTTCAAAACTGTATATATATATATATATATTTGTCTGTTACCGCTCTAGCGGTCGCGATTATTGTTTAATCGTTACCAAACTCAATATTTAGTCGTTTTATGTAAAAAGAAAGATCAAGTTCGTTAACGGCTGAAATCGGTCCAGGGGGAGGGGGGTTCAGAGGGGAGGATTTTCGAAATATCTCCGTTACTATGGGTCGGATCGAAAACTTTATATAGAACAAATCTTATTGTAAATTAAATTTACTATAAATATTGTTATTTATAGTATTATTTATTTATAATTTTTATAAATATAAATTATTTATAGTTATTATTTATTTATAATTCACTATCTTGAATATTAACCGAGATATTGGCATTTTTCAGTTTTTAGCCACCAGAAAACCACCACTTCTACCAATGTTACATAAACAATACTCTGCTACATAATAAATCACATTATTCGAAGTTTAAATACAATAAATTGTATTGAAGAGACCTTTATTATACGAGGTACATGTAAATATGTTCTAGAGATCCCCTCCCCCGTCTTAAGGTTTTCGACTACTAAAATTTGATTGATAGGGATAACAATATCGATATAGTAAATAGTTCTCAATAAAATTAATATGTTATATTCTGATATATTTCAGTAATAGTTTTTCTTTCCGGTGTGAAGCGGGCAGACCCGTTTGTTTACATTTGTAACCTAACGCTTCCTGTCGGCAGGTTATTGAAATTGGATGAACCATTTCTTATTTACGTTTGTATTTATTCACGGTGGTGTTTTGTTACCAGTATGTAGATTTATCTATTACTAAACTTCACGAGGGAAATCTGCTTAGTTTACGCAGCCCCTGCGTGACGGACTTTTAGAATTATCCCTTTCACGTTGTCTTCCCTGTACCCATTTTGACTGAATCATTAGGGTTTTCTATAATTTTACAATCATTAATTGGAACTTTTTTTCCAGAATGGGCTTATTAGACAATTATATTTGGAATTCCTCCTTTATTTAAAAAAAAATTAACTCAGTTGGGTTTTCTGAATAATATTACCCGATACAAGGACATTTTGAAGAATAAAGGTAGAAGAGTTTGCCGTATATAAATGGGAAGAGGGATGACTTGGGTGGAAAATATGACAGAAAAACGACAGGGCTGAAGAAATGAGAACAGCAACCCCTCGCTAAATTAAAGTCTTAGAAGAAACGGGTCGGGAGCAAAAACCGGACCAATGATGAAAAATTAACCAGCTATGGTATTTTTTCCACGTCCTTCACCGGCAGCCATTGGGCAATTTAGCTCTGTTAATGGGACGTTTTTCTCAATTAGGTATCCGATATTCTTAATTTGCAGTTGTCACTTTGCAATCTTTTAATTGGTGTTTGATGTCACAATGAGCTTTGGAAACGAAAATGCTTTATCACTAGTGCCGAATGTACATCAATGAAAGGATATTCCGTAAAGCGAATCTCACTATTTCATTTATCTGTATTCCTGGAGAGTGAGTTTAATAGATTAAGATATCATTAATTGAGCTAACTAACAGCAAATTAAGAAATTTTGTTATTAATAACTTCACTTTGTTCCACTTAAGCTAATGGAGACGGGTAATATACAGGGTTACACCCTAACTAACGTTTTCTAACGTCTGTTGGAATAAGGATTTCATTCAATGTGTTAGTCAATACATAATTTCCCATTGCCTTGGTGAGAAACTTAAAACTTTTGGTTTATCAAGTTATATAAAGACGAACGCCTTAACTCACAAGTGTAACCTGAGCCACGCAAATATAAACATTATAAACACTTCACACAATTTGTCTTTATTTAAATTAATAAATTCATGAAGCATTTGAAACAAAAAAGCTTCATTTAACTAATCTGAGCTCCCTAATATTTTCTCTAGGTCGACTAGCCCTTTCAAAACTTTTATCCACCATTCCTTCCAGTTACTTTAATATGAAATAACTATTATAGGCAGGTATGCCTGGAAAAATTAACAACATCACCAGTCTGCCAGATCATTGGACATTTTGTGCATTTTCAGTAAGTGCTGGATTATATATATATATATATATATATATATATATATATATATATATATATATATATATATATATATATATATATATATTCAGGCTACGTTGCTGGCTAATATTTTGAGAAGAGTCCGGCTATCTGCTCCTGTGGTTTGAACTTTCATTGGTTTATAATGAATGAAAATTTACAAACCAAAGAAAATTGAAACCGCTGGGGCAAATAGCCGGGCTCCTTTTTATAAAAAAAAAATATAGTATCAAATATTCCTATTAAATTATCGAACCATTGACTAGTGCTGCGATAAAGATGAGAGGTGTGCCAAATTAATGAGATTAAAAAAATAAGTCCGTCACACAGGGGCTGCGTAAACTAAGCACATTTACCACGTGAAGTTTTAGAATAGAGAAATTTCATGAGAGTCGAGCAGTTAAGGATACGGCTGAACTAGCTTTTGGCGGGAAAGTCACCCGTCCGTTAGCCCCCCAGATTTAATAAAAAAATCAAATATCTCGGCTAATATTCAAGATAAAGAATATATGTGTATAACAATATTTATTGTAAATTTAATCTGCAATAAGATTGATTCCATACAATTTTTCGATCCGACTGTTTGGCGCTAAAGGGATGTAAGTGTTACAGGAGCACAATCAATTTGTTTCGATTTACAAAAAACTTTGCCCACTCCTATTTTAACATTCAAAGCACCTAATCGCTTTCAGCGATAACTGTAACAAAAATCCATATATTGCACGATTTTGGATGTCGATAGTACAAAAAACGAACATTGAGACAGTAGACCATAAGTTTGATAGAAAAATCAAAAAAGTAACAGTCATTAGGATGTCTACAAAAGACTTCTTTTCCACTGAGAGCATGAATGAATACTTATAAGATAGTATTGATAATTGGATCCGTGGATAATCGTCAAGTATAAGCCTCGGAAAATGCAAGAATAAGTTTCTAAATAAATTCGACTTCCTTAATATCACTTTCCATAAGTGTCTAAGTCTTCATGTTAATTCCCTCCAGTGAACTTGAAGTAATTTTATGTTTCGTTTGAAACTTACTTGTCCAAATCAATTCCATAAAGACATTTTGTCTTATGGAGTGTTGAAATACTTTTCCACTAGTCTTAGGGCAAGAAAAGCAAAGGCCATAGGAAATAGTTAAGCTGTTTAAATGATTGTCCAAGATCACATACCCTAGTAGAAGGTTAGAAAATCCTGTTTGGAAATATCGGAATTGTTTCAGGGGGGGAGACGGTCCCCTCGAAGCACGCCCTCGCATGACAAGAAGGTGAAACACCCCCCAGCCTTGGACCCCCCATTTCATGGCGGCCGCGGCTTGAATACAAATACTTGCGTTAACAGAATTCCCCCGGAAGAGTGAAGACGTCAGCAGGAAGTTCCTGGGCCCACCGTGGGAGCTTGTCTGTTCACCCCCAAAAGGTTTGCGAGATACAAGAGAAGACAGTTGCGGTCCTCAGAGAGCTACTTATTGCATCAAGTATGTATTCCTGTCATGCTTTTTACAGTGAGTCAACAACTTGATCTTGTTTTCCCATCCTCCTCTGGAAAAGCACTTTCCACGCGTCTCTTTCCACCTCAGCCGCTTTTATCTTGCTATTTATTTATGGTTTTTCCTTGCCGACATTTGATGTGCGGTGAAGAACTCTCCAGATGGTGAGTTTCCCACTTAAGGTTTTTTCTTTTATCAATAGAAGTGATATTCTTGTGATAAAAATATATCTAAGCATATATACTCTCTCAAAAATAACTCTCGAAAAATCCCTTTGCGCATTCTTCAAATATTTACAATGGGCAAATTTATCGTACATATTAGTAGAAAAAATAAATAAATTCTGATGTTTACAATGTTTATTATTATTTATTAATCCCCACATTTTGCAACTCAGGCTAATCGGGACGGGTTATCTACAGGTTACCTCCCTTTTCTAGCCAGGGTGGGATTTTAGGATGTTAGTTAATGAATTTCGTCTCTAAATAGTTTCCTTTGCCCAGGCGAAAATCGAACTCGTCACTCTAGGTTTGCCATGTGAGATAAAGACAATGTATACCCGTATTAAGCATTCACTTTGGGGTAGTTAGATCACGGAACTCTTAAGTACTAGTTCTATTTCATTATCACTTAATTATATTTCATAACATAGCATACATAATCTATTTTTTTAACCACCTTTATATTACATCAGGGTAGTGTTGTTGGAAGTGAAGAATGTTGTGTACTTGGAGAGAAGAAAACGTCCAATTCTTTACAAGCTTCTTATTTCAACGCCAAGCGCTTTCGAAGACTATCGTCTCCATCTTCAGATTGTCACACATCAGATTTTTCTGAATGTGTTGTCTCTGATTGTGTGGTATGTTGGTACTCCAACAAAAGCCTTATTAAGATACGAAATATCTCCATTAATATACGTCGGATCGAAAAATTATAAAACTAAGTTTATTGCAAATTATACGATCTATAAATATTGAACTATACATATTTTTTGTATCATGAATATTAACCGAGATATTTGGATTTTATAGTTTTCCGCTTTCAGTGAACCACCACTCCTACTCATGTTATATTAATAATAAGCTGTTATACATGAGCCACTACATAACAAAGTTAAATACGGAATGTTGTTTTCATTCACTTTTGCTTTGCGAGATATATGAAAATTCGTTGTTGACCCCCCCCCCCCCCGCCCTCTTTCTTTTGTTCAAGGATTACTAAAATTTATGTAATTGAGATTAAAATTATTCTGATTCATTACAAATTACCGCACTAGTAATAGTAAATAGTTTTCAATAAAATTAATATGTTATATTCAGATATATTTCATTAATGGATTTTATTTCCGGTATAGAATTCAGGTTGGCTTGCCTGTTTGTTTACAATTCAGACGCTTTCCGGTGTAGAGCTATTAACTTGTAATTGAAAGATTTCTCATTACCGTTTGTATTTATTCACTTAATATTCGCTGTGGTGTTTCGAGCATGTATATTTATCTAATTTAAACTTTCGCGTGGGAAATCTGCTTAGTTTATGCAGTCCCTGCGTGACGGACTTTTATTATAATAAATAGATGGTGTGAGCTCTGCAGCTTTTCCAGCTCGTGGTAAATCTGCCTTGATCGCGCGCGCAGCCTTTGAGTGCAGGACTTTTCTAAGAAGTAGGTCGCTAAGAATGAAACTATCTCCTAAAATGAGATTTCCATAACTGCGGGCAATATGTGCCGTCGGGAAATTGCTCCACTTGAGGATCATCTTTCCCAGATATTTCCCAGCTGCGGCGGAAACCCCCGGAAAACCCTAATTGATAAACAGTGGCCACCATTAGCCCAGATTTATTCCGGGATTGCGCTAAGGGCCAACTTACTTCTGGGATCGCTTTGGGATTCTCCGTCCCACCAACTTTATCACCTTTATGCTTTATCTAATGTCCGCTCGCTTTTAATGGCCCCGTTATTAGAGTGCCCGATCAGATCCCTATGGCCGTTGTGAAATGTGAAGCCATTTATTTTACCTCCCGTGTTTTTTTCAGACATCCCTATTAAATAAACTACCAGAATTAATAGTTGACTGAAATAAAGACTTTGCAATCTGTTTTCTCTTTAATCAAGCAAAGTATGACAATGAATATCAAAGTTCATATAAACGAGGTAAATTCTTTGTTTTTAGAATTCAGAATTCCTGCATTCATTTACCATACAAATAATAACATTTTAATTCGTATAATATTAAAAAACAAAACAAAAAAACTTAACTTTATTAATGGTTATTTTGACAAGTTATTTGGGTAGCTTATTCAGTTCTTAGGAAGTAAGAACGAAAATATCCACTTTGCAGGTAGGATGGGAAACTTTCTGTAGGTTTGGGCTTTAGCAAAACTTATTATTCCAGTTCTTTTCTGTTTATTCTAATTTTTTTTATCAATTATGTTTTCATCAAAACCAAAAATTTGCTTTAAATCAATTTTACTGAAGAGGAGTAATATTGGCTTAAACTGCTTTAAACAATTTTTAGGACTTTAAAACAATTAATATATATATATATATATATATATATATATATATATATATATATATATATATATATATATAAAACAAAACAAAACAAGCTGCCCTCCTTCTGGAGGGTTCCCCTCAGGGACAGCCTCCTAATCTGCCCAACTGGGTAATGTTAAAAAAAAGATTTTTTTTTTTTTTTTAAAAACATTTTTTAAAACAGGAAATTTGTATTAAATTTTGATAGGGCCATGTGAAGAGGAGTGCAGCTTTGCATCGTGCCTTTATTTATATAAGTGATAATTTATAATTCTTGCCGAATGTTTTATAACGACTGTTGATAAATTCTGGAGGTCGTTCGTGGATAATCCCAATTCTTTTAGAGTTTCGGCTGTCCTTTGGGATATTGCACCTCTTGCACCTATCAGGAGACCTTTGACGCTCCATCTTTCAATAGCGTACTTTTCCTTGAAGTACCCACAGCAAGGTTCATAAATCTTCCTCTTTTCCTCGTCGACTTCTGTTGACTGGTTGATATTGGTTTCGAACCTTACTGTGGGATCTAGGATGACTCCTTCGTTTTCGATTCTTTTTATGATTATGATGTCTGCTCGTTTCGGCGACCCATCAGAAGATTTGCATGCAACCTCTTCATAGACTTCCCAATCTCTGTGGTATCTTTTTATCAGTTGGGGTATGTCTGATCTTACTTTATGGTGACGGCTGTTGCGCATCAACTCTCCCCATTTGCAAGAACCTAGGACATGAGGTAGGGTTTCAATCTCACTGCAATGGCGGCAGCGGGTTGATCCTAGGTTCCTGCCAGGGATTGAGTGCACAGGAACCAGGTTGACATTCATTTTGATAGCCGTCGACCACTCTGAACAGGAAAGGCCCTTCTTCGTAGATACCCATTGGTTGCTAGGCTTCCATTATTTAAAATTGATGACTCCTTTCCCTTTGGATGGGAGGGAACTCCATTCGATAAACGAGTTTTCTCTGAGTTCCTGGCGAATTTTTCTCACATCAATTTTAGCCTTTTTTTCTACATGCAAACCATTGAAGCACTGGGCTATTTCTTCTTCAATGTTTCTTGAAGCCATCACATAATCGTTATTATTATTGATGAGGGTCAGGCAAATATTAAGATGTTGAAGAAACGCTTCCCATTCAGCCCTGAACAAGCCCAATCCTCGCAGGTGTCTTGGTGCATAGATCATCGTGTCAGGAGTGTCAGAAGGAAGAGAGAGGATTTCTTTTATACAGCTTCTGATGACTTTGTCTATTTTCACAAGAAATGATGGCTTTAGATCTTTAAGAGGGGCACATTGGAGTGGATAAATTATAGTGGGCCATATATACTGATTTATAATATTTAGCTTTTGATCTGCCTTCATTAAAGGGCTGGAACAAAGTAAGTTTAATTTTTTAACAAGTGTGTCTATTATGTTTGATTCGTCAAGTCTTATTTCTTCTTCAAAATTAATTCCGAGATATTTTATTTTTTCCTTGTTACCTGTAGAATCAATTTTAATGCCATCAATTGTTGAAATAATATCTTTTTTCAGAATGCCCTTTTCAATTTTGATGGCCTTACACTTGTTATTGTTTATTTCCAACCCAATTTAATGAAGGCAATCCACTGCAAGGCCCAGTAAATGTTCAGCAGACTCTTCATTCTTTGCTATAATGGCAATATCGTCTGCAAAGCCACAAACAGTAAGATTTGGTAAGCCATTTACAAGTGGGTAACCGTAAGCAGTAGCGATTTCATTTTCAGACAGTTCTTGGAGAATAAACATTGCATCTAAATATTACGACTGAAACAGATATTATCAGATCATTAGATATTGGCAAATTACCTCTTGGTAACGCTAAATTAAATTAAGGAGATTTTTTCTACGTGGACTCATTAGTGGGTATAAAAGTGAATGAGAAGAATAATTTTATAAGCATTGTTCATGCCCAGTAGGACGAAACGTCTGCGATTCTAAAATAAAGAGAATAAATATAGCTGTTCGTGACCTAACAATTCCTTTTTTTGTCCAGGAGTTACCTAAAAAGTCCGTGACGCAGGGGCTGCGTAAACTAAGCAGATTTGCCCTGTGATGTTTTACAATAGAGAAATTTGCATACTCTTTCAGAGAGTATGCAATAGAGAAATCTATACAATAGAGAAATCTTTCAGTTAATTAAAATAAATACCCAACTGAAACGGCTTCTGAATTGTAAGAATAATTTATATTTTTTATCTGGAGGATGAACAGAACGTATTTGCATAAATCTCACAAACTAAGGAAGGTAAGGTAAGGTTAGAAACGCCAGGTTAGAAGAAACTTCCGCTAGAGCAGAGAAATGACGAAGATGGCCGACGTAATCCGAACAATTCCCGACCACAGACTTCATAAAAATGCAAATATCTCGGTTAATATTCAAGATAGAGAATAAATGAATGTATATAACATAATTTATAGTAAATTTAATTTGCAATAAGATTGATTCTATACAAATTTTCGATCCGATGCATAATAACGGAGATATTTTCAATTTTCGAAAAATCCCCCTCTAAACTTGATCTGTCTTTTTACATAAAACGGTTAAATATCGAGTTTCGTAACGATCAAACAAATATTGTGACCGCTAGAGCGTTAACAGACATATATATATATATATATATATATATATATATATATATATATATATATATATATATATAATTTTGAACGGACCTCATTTTCGTCATCTCCTGGGTAGGATCGATGGACATTTGAAGAAAATTTTCCCTTAAGGGAAATCTGCTAAAAAATGTTTTTGTATATATATTCTCTCTACCATGAATAACCGGATGTTTTGGATTATTCTGGTTTCCGTCCTTTAGTAAACCCCAAGTCCTACTCGTAACAACAAGCACACTTTATTTGAAGCTTATATATTGAAAAATGTTTATAAGAGGTCTTTATTATGCGTGATACGGGCAAATTCGTTGTGATGGCGTCTTCAATTAACATTTTATGTTCTAACTAGAAACAGTTTGTTTGAACTATACTATACTCGATATTTAACCTTTTCTGTCAACACTAAAGATCAGATTTGTTATTGGCTGAACTCAGAACCTGGTAGGGGTTTGTGGGATTAAAAAATTCAAAATACTTCCGTTATTATAAGTGAAATAGTGAAATGTTATAGAACAAATATTGTTGAACTATTGAAGCTCTACAATTGTCGTTCTATGCAATTTTTGGAACTCAAATACTAATCGAATTATTCGTACTTTCACAAGGTTATTTCATTCAAAAATACAGTTGTTATCCTTTCAATTTCTCTAACCATTCATAATACGGTAACTAGAAATATTATTTACTAGGTTGTTGTGTCAGAGTCAAGCCGGTTGAAACTTATACACACAAATCCTCCTTGTTTTTCTAATTAGTTTTGCAGGGTTAATATTACCCTTGCCGATTACCCTACTAGCCTAGTGAAGGCTGCAATACATCAGGGTAATTGGTGCTGTTCCCCCTGAACAGAGGGTGTAAACTTAAATGAATGAAGTTGGAAACAGCTATAACATGAAGTGGAGACTGAAAACTTAATTGTCGGACCCAGCCATTTACATATATTAGAGCTGCTACGACCTCTAGCGGTCTCTGTCGAAGTTCCTTTCAACCCTCGCCAACTTGACACTACTAACACAAAAGACATTTCGTTTTATACTTTATATTGTTTAAAATGAGTGATAATTTTACAAAGGGGCTGCGTAAGCTAAGCAGATTTCCCCCGTGCTGGTTTAACAAACTTGTGATCTCCCCTCACCAAGTATTCTCTATTTACATTTAAAATAACTGATGAGAAGGGGAGGGGAGTTACTGAAGACAGAATACTTGAAAAAGTCCGTCACGCAGGGGCTGCGTAAACTAAGCAGATTTCCTGGGTGAAGATTAACAATAGTTAAATATACATACTGGCAACACGATACCACCGTAAATATTAAGTGAATAAATACAAACGATAATAAAAAAAAACCCAACGGGAAGCGTCTGAAATGTAAACAAACACTTCTGCCAAATTTAAGTAATACAAAAACTTAAGAAGTGGGGGGTCACCAGAACATATTGGCATAAATCTGGTAAACCAAAGATCTATTGAAAACAATATTTGGTACTTAAGTTTCGAATAATGTGGTTTATTATATAATAGAATATTGTTTATGTAACACGAGTAGAAGTAGGGGTTTGCTGATGGCTGAAAACCGAAAAATGCAACTATCTCGGTTAATATTCAAGATAGGTAAGAAATGTGTATAACAATATTTATAGTACATTTAATTTGCAATAAGATTCATTCTATACACGTTTTCGATCCGACTTATAATAAGAGAGATATTTCGAATTTTGAAAATTCTCCCCCTCTAAACCCTTCCTAACCCTGCACACTGGAGCGATCCTTCAGTAATGTTGGACATTGGGGGAAAAAATAAAAGTTTTAATTTGGGATTTTGATTGTATTGTTAGTACCACATAAACCCTTTTCAATTGAGCAGATTTATTTTTAGCCATATTATTGCAATGGTTTTTACATAATGCCTGGTTATAATTGCTATGTTAAAAAAAGCCTTGGCTTATTAAATTCGTCGTGAACTCTTATTTCATTTTATAAATTATTGTTGCTTCCAGTACACGTTAAGGGTATTATAACAAATCAAAAACTGGGGACAAAGGTTTTTAAAACTCCTCTATTTTTTTTTTTTTTTTTACATCGATCTGAAAATAATTTTATTTAATTGAATTCCCAAATCGCTTGTATTTGCTTGAAAAAATACCACTTGGCATGCTTTTAGGAGTATATTGTCTTATTTACAACGTCGTCAGATCTTGCCTAAACTTGCTTATTCATTAAATATTTTACTTTTAGAGTTAACACTTTCGGTGCGGAAGACGTATTATACCTCCCGCGGACCTTTCCCAACTACGTACGGTGTAAAACGCCTCCTCCTCTACTCAATTGACGCCGCCATTCACGTTCGAAGAAATAGTTAAATACGTGTTTTTCTTGTCTAAATATTTTTACTGTCCTTTTAAAAAGGTCCAAGGTTAAATAAAGTGAGCTGAGACATTTGTGGATTTGTATGGATGGTATAACATGCCAGTAACAGTTCACAACCTGTTAATACATGGCCCCGAAATAGTCAAACACGCTATTGTACCAATTAGTATGCTGTCAGAAGATGTTGAGGAGGCTAACCATAAATACTTCCGCGCATAGAGAGAATCTTTTTCAAGAAACTTTTCAAGGACGGCTACCATCAGAGATATCCTGAATAATTTGTTAATTAATTCAGACCCTTTAATACCACATTTAAGGCCAACACTTAACAACGATAGCAATCGCTTAGAAACAATATCTTCGGAAGTAAAAGAATTTCTAATTGAAAAATAAAAAAAAACATTTGAAATTTTAGAAATGTTAGATATTCTTTCAGCTTACAAATTCTCATTATTAAATTAAATACATAGATATTTTTTTAATAATTTTTATTCTAGATGTTTTTGTTTACAATTTTATTATTGCGTTTGTGAACTTCAATTTATTAAAAAAAATAAAAATTTATAAAACATATGTTGATATTATGTGTCTACAAATCACAATTCTCTACTTAGTAAGCGATACATGATCTGTATGTACACGTTTAAAATTCATCCTACCGTTATATCGCACCTGGAAAAATTGCTTAAAAAATTGCTGATGAGGAAGTTCAATAGAGTATTCGATGTGCTTTTAAATGACACCAGAATCAATATTCTAGGACCAGTAGAAACGGAGATATTAATGAATGTCCGGCTTACCCTATCACTCGCTCCAGTGTGCCCTGGTCCGATTTCAGCCGTTCACGAACTTGATCTTTCTTTTTATATAACGTCATAAAACGACTAAATGCCAAGTTTGGTAACGATCAAAGAATAATTGCGACCGCTATATCGGTTATAGGCACACACATACGCACACACACACACACACACACACACATATGTTATATATATAAGATCGATGGACATTTGAAGAACAATGTCGAAAATCGCGTCATGAGTACGACCTGAACAGCTGATTTCTCTTAAGCGAAATCTGCTAAAAGCGAATAACTCGCTTAATAGTCGACTTACCAAAAAATGCATAGAGTAATAATTGTAGAAAGTCCAACGTCTAACAAGATTAGTTCCATAACATTTTATGATTTGACTCATAATAAAGGAGATATTTTGAATTCCCTGCTCCCTAAACCACCACTATCCCGTGTTTATTTCCGTCAATAACAAATATGATCTTTAGTGTTGACTGAAACTGTTAAATATTGAGTATGGTATTGATCAAATAAACATTGAGGAAAGATTGAAAAATCTTAATTGATGTCGTCACCACACGGCGAATTTGCATGTATCTCACAAAGTAATAGTTAAATGAAAACCATATTTGGTATTTAACCTCGGAATGAAGTAGTTCATGATATGACAGCTTATTGTTAATTCGACGTGAGTAGGAGTGAGGGATTACTGAAGCCCGGAAACTAAAATACGGAAATATCTTGGTTAATACTCAATAAAGAGAAAAATGTATGTATGTATGTATTTATAAAACATTACATTTTCAAGAAAATTGGTTCTATACAATTTTTCCATCCGACGCATAATAACGGAGATATTCCGAATAATTGGTATCGATCTAATCTTTTTGCAAATGTAATGTTCTATAAATGTTGTAATGTACGTTGTTCATCGTTTTGATAATTAACCGTGGTACATGCATTTTTTAGTTTTCGGCCTTCAGTACACAATCACTCCTTCTCATGTCATATTAACAATAAGCTGTCATATTATGAATCACATAATTTGAAGTTTAAGTACCAAATATTGTTCTCATTAAACTTTTACGTTTTGAGTTAATGACAAAACTCGTGACGCACGTGGGAAATCTGCTTAGTTAACGCAGCCGCTGCGTGACGGACGTTTTACCACCCACATGACCGAGAACCCCAATAAGTAGTACAACTAAAACTGAAAATGTTTTTTGAAAACCAACTTTCTGGCCTAAAAACATTAGTAACTACCGTTTAAAATATGAAACTTTGATAAACGCCATCGTATAAATGTAATCTTGTAACCATTTCAATTTTCAAATGTATTTGCCTCAAATATGCATCAGAGAGTGTGTTTATGGAAAGCTAAAAGTAATTACAATAGGTGATACAACTATTAGAAAGTATAATATATACATGAAAGTGGAAGAAAAATTAAAATGTCTCTGTTAACCTTGTAGTTTAAATAGATTTTACCCTGGTTTTATTGATATTAAAAAAAGGAGAAAAAACCATATGTCGGGAAAAATCCCCAGATTTTTCCTTTGATTTGTTTCCAGTGAATCCTGGAATTGAATTGATCTATGGTCGAAGCCTTTGAGTTATATTCCAGAAGGTTATTGAGTTTGGTTAGATTAGGCAACACGCCCCCACAAAAAGCAGCCAATCCCGGGGCCCTATATTGGATTTTTATTAACCTTTTGACTGTCAGAGGAATAAAATTTAATTAATCCAATATTAACAGTATAATAAGGAAATTCGTTTGGTTATTGAAGGGCAGAGAGAGAGCTTCATTCGGACGAGTGTTTGCTCTTGAAGCCAATATGCTCCCAGCAATGGTCTCTTTAATTCAACATTCATATTGACTATTGGAAATTGTTCAACCCTTTGTACTGAGTTCCAGGTTTTGTTTATTGTCCAACAATCGTATAGAGTAAAGTCAGACATGGAATTGAACAGTGCTGTTAGTTTATAGACGAATTATTCAAAACACCATTTAGAAACTGCATTTGAGAACTACGAAAATGGCAAAACATAATCTGTATTCACAGAGGACTGAAAAATTCATAAAATGATTTAAAAAGGACATTTTATTATTCATATGATAGAAATCGTATACCAAAATATGTATTCATTGAGGTTAAAATATTTTAAATTTTCAAGAAGTAAACCTCTTCAAGGGAAAAAAAATTAAAAGAATATAAAAATATTCAACACCATTTTTCAAAAATAAAATAATAAAAGTATATTTATACATAATTCTAAACTTCAACTCAGATTAAGAATGGGGCTTTAAACATATAGAGGAATGGAGGAACTTAAAAATCAACGCGAAGTTGTTGTTCATTTCAGACTACAACAATGCGCTAGTTACGCCAATTTATCGTCCAGCGATCTTAGAAATCAATAATATGTTTTCCCAAGAAATGTAAAATTAAATATAGATGTAATTATTATTAACAGGCAAAAATTGTGAAATCGAAGTTTAATCACAGTTAATATAACACATAGCCATTCGTAATCCAAGAATTAATTAAATAATTTACAGATGAAAGAACTCTTGTTTCTTAATTCAGATTCTCAGCTGGATCTCGAAAGGAATGAGGTGCTATATGAATCAGCTGTTATTGATGAAAAAGCATCCCGATTTCTCGTTAATTGAAAGATCTACTGATTTCAAGAATTGTTGGCTTTTAATGTGATTGTGAGCTCTTGAAGATGTGCTGAATGAGTTGTGAAACATTAAAATAATAATATTTGAATTTATTTATCTTAATTAATTATTTAATAAAGTTATTTAATGAAGTATTTAATGGTCAAAATTGTCTAGTAAAAATGATAATAATTTATTGAAAGGGTCCTATGTTAAGACATTCCGAATTGCAACACTACGATTGCCCAATAATTTTAGATTTGATATATAGTTCAGATATAGCATCAACATATTTTAATTGAATGAAATGTTGCGTCACGCAGGGGCTGCGTTACCTAAGCAGATTTCCCACGTGCAATGAGAACAATATTTTTTATTTAAGCTTCAAATATAGTGCTTCACAACATAATAGAATATTGAAAATATGAGATGAGTTTGGAGTGGGGCTTTACAAAAGACCGAAAACTAAAAAATGCAAATATCTCAGTAAATAATCAAGATAGTGGAAAAATGTACATAACACCATTTATAGAACATTACATTTGCAATAAGATTGGTTCTATATAATTTTTCGATCCGACGCATAATAACGGAGACATTAAGAATTTTCGAAATTCTCCCCCTCTAAATCCCCCTTCTCCCGGTCCGATTTCAGCCATTAACGAACTTTCTTTTTGTATAAACCGATTATATATCAAGTTTGGTAATGATAAAACAAAAATTGCGACCGCTAGAGCGGTAACAGACATATATATATATATATATATATATATATATATATATATATATATATATATATATATATATATAAAAAATTGTAACCTCTGTCTGTACATTGATTTTTTTCGCGAAATTTCACGATAACTTTTCGTTTCACATGTCATAGACACCATAACTGCATTTTGTTTCTTTCGTGTATGTTTGTTTGTTTGTTTGTTTGTTACCTTTTCACACATAAACGGCTGAACCGAATTTTATGGAACTTGGTATGTATATTACTACTAACCCAACTTAGACTTTAGGCTATATTAATTTTCTCTGAGGCGAACAGGAGTGGGGGTTATAAGGGAAGCCTGAAATTAAAAATAGCGATATTTCGTTTTTTATTGGTTTTTCGGCAAATATGCACATAACAAAAGTTGTTTACTTTTTTATTTAGAGTAACTTTTGTTATATACACTTTCGTCGTATACCGAAGTTTAAATGCGTTATACGCTAAAAATTATAGCGGGAGTCAACAATATTATTTGCCAAAAAAGACTCAACCGAACTAATTAAAACTCGGTATGTGTATTAGCAGTGAAGCCTTCATTATAATAAGCCATACCAACATTTCTATGGACGGGCAGGAGTGGGGGTTATAAGGGAAGCCTGAAATTAAAAATAGCAATATTTCGTTTCCTATTGGTTTTTCCGCAAATATAAACATAACAAAAGTTGTTTATTTTGTTATTTGGAGTAACTTTTGTTATATACACTTTTGTCGTATACCTAAGTATAAATGAGTTATACGTTAAAACTTTAGCGGGCACTAACGGCTGAACCGAACTTAACAAAGCTCGGTATGTCAATTAGAATTAATTCTTCCATGATTATAAGTAATATTAAAATTTTTAGGTTCGAACGGGAGGGGGGTTATAAGGGAGGCCTGAAATAAAAATTCACCATATTTACATGTATAAGAGACGGGAAATATAAAAATATCGAAGACAGTGAAGCCTTATCGAACAAATATTCTATTATTAGCAAATCCACGGCAACGACGGGTATCAATCCTAAACACTAGGACGGGTAAATGTCAAAATATCGTGCAATGTAAAGCCTCCTAAAAAATACCATCACCATTCAGCCTCAAATGAATTCTCGGGCGAAGCCGGGTATCTGAGCTAGTATATATATATATATATATATATATATATATATATATATATATATATATATATATATATATATATATATATATACACAGTTTTGAACGGACCTCATTTTCGTCATCTCCTCGGTAGGATCGATGGACATTTGAAGGAAAATTTCGAAAATCGCGTCATGAGTACAACCTCAATAGCTGATTTCCCTTAAGGGAAATCTGCTAACAAATATTTATGTCCACTTTTTGCAACCAAGGCTAATTTAGACGGGGCTACAAGCTACCCTTTTCTAGTCAGGGTGGGACTAAGGATTTTATTTAATGATGTAACTAAATAAATTACTTTTCCCAGACGGGAATCGAACTCGCCAGTGTATGCATGTAATGTTTTATCTTTAAAAGGACAACTATAACTTCTTTTTGATGAAAAAGAAATCTAATCAGAATTCTTATTTAGGACAGGCTTGGAAGAATAGTATAAGATATTCTATATATATTAAATGCCAAATAATTGAGCTTGTAAGAGCATTAGGACCGACATGAAATAATTAAACGAATGAAGAAGTAATAAGTCATGGTAAGAAGATTGTGGTAAGTTGAGCGGTGGGGTGGGGGGGGCTAAGAAATTTTCTAATTTATATTTCCTTTATATAAATCAATCAAGCTTTATTCGAGGAATAAAGTGGTTCCCGGGGGAAAGAAAGGGCTTCCAATCTTGGCAAGGATGATGGCGGAATTGGTTCTAAGCTGGAACTAACAAGGTGCCGAGGGGCTTACTTATTTTCTCCATTCTTTCTTTTCGAGTTTATCAATTTTCTCATGAATTAATTTTCAAACAATAATGGCGTAAAAACGAATAAAGTACCCGTTTTTAAAACTTATTGACACTCCCTCGCCTTAGAATTAATGAGAATGCTAGACAAAAGCTCAACATAAACCTTCTTAGTTCACCCATTTATTCAGAATCTTCTGAAATTTTTGTTTAAATTCGGAACGACTAGTCTTTCATTCCAACAGAGCTTCACAGAACTATTTATTATTTGGGAGTCCCCTCACGTCACTACAATATAAATATCTTTAATAATGTTTAAGATAAAGCATTCGCCTTGCTTATCTGTCGAATTCGAATGTTTCGAGAACTGAAACACTTGGTGAATGGCCTTCCTCAAAAAGGCTAATTAGAAGAGAAGAAGTAGTTTTAACGAGGTTGAGAATTGGTCATTCACGACTAACTCACACTTACCTACTTACTGGAGAAGGCGAACCCTACTGCCAACACTGTAACTGTAGACTTACTATACAACATATACTTACTGACTGCCATTTAAGGACTCACATAGACCTACCATTCACTTTGACTGAATTACTACATGACTGTATCCCGTACATAGACCGCGTATTACAATACTTGAAACAAAACAACATTTTCAAAAAATTATAATGTAGGGCAATACTGAAAATATTTGCAGAAATGAGCATACTTACGTAAATATAATAATTATATGTTATAGGTTAAATATGTTATATGTGTTGAATATGTTATATATTAAATATGTTATGTGTTAAATATTTTGCAGGTTATATGTTAAATATGTCATAGGTTATATGTTGAATATGTTATATGTTAAATATGTTATAGGTTATATGTTAAATAGGTTATATGTTAAATATGTTATATGTTAAATATGTTATAGGTTATATGTTAAATATGTTATAGGTTATATGTTAAATATGTTATAGGTTATATGTTAAATATGTTATAGGTTATATGTTAAATAGGTTATATGTTAAATACGTTATATGTTAATTATTATGCTGTATATTAAATAACTGATTCGTCGCTAAATCGCCCCTGTTGCGAAATGCGATTATTATATGAATAAAGAATGAATATCTGTCGAACTAGAAATAAACCCCAATTACTTAGTGATACTTCTTGTTCGCTACCCCAGATTTACCACGTGATTCGAGTAATTGTAGTTATCCCTAATTTCAAAGACGGGTATAAAATATGGTATTTAGGCTTCAAATAATATGCTTCATCATGTAACAACTTATTGTTAATATTTTTACAAAGGCCGATAGCTAAAAAAAAAACAATAAATATCTCGGTTAATAATCAATAAAGGACTTTATTTGTAATTGATACAGGAATAATTTTTAGTTCGTAATTGAGTCATGAGGAATGGGGGTTTATTTATTACCAGTGTTTCAGTTGTAGCCGCTTTAGTAGATTTACGTGTCTTCTAAGAAATATTCTATATAAATAACACTTTGATATAATAAATATACACATAATTATAATATATACACTTACATATATAGAACCCAAGATATGATTAATATACCAATTACCACATTATTAAATATTACTTACTCACGTAGCAGCTAATATAGTGGTAATTCAGGGAATTGGGCGTTCAAATTGAAATTTCTGTTAACATATTATTTGTTATTCAAGTAACTCTTACTCATATTTGAAATAAATAACTCCATATCTCATATTTTGTTTCCCATTTTGGTTTTGTGTTCCATTTCTGTTTTTGTTCTATTTCTGTTTTTGTGTTCCATTTCTTTTTTTTTTTGTTTCCCATTTTGGTTTTATATTCCATTTCTGTATTTTGTCTTTGTGTTCCATTTCTGTGTTTTTTTTTTCCATTTGTTATTGTGATCCGTTCCAGTCCTGTTTTTCGTTTCAGTTCTGTTTGTCTGTTTCTGTTTTCTGTTCCATTCCTGTTTTTGTGTTCCATTTCTGTTTCGTGTTACTTTTCTATTTTTCCTGTTACATTTTTGTCATGTTGTTTTATGTTCGTTTAAATTAATTTTGTTTCGTTTCGTTTTTATTTTTTTTTTTTTTTTTAATTTTATACAGTTTTTTCCCCCGAGCAACATCGCCACAGCTGCGAAGCTCCAAATAAATAAATAAATATTATCTCATGTTTTCTTTTCATTCCCTCAAACGTGGTTATATGGTTTGTGTATATAGTGGTTATGATAGCTCAAAAACTCTGAAATGTCGTTAGCCATGTCAATGTTGTCACGTTACTGCAGTCAGTCAGTAAATATCTTGTGGTAGGATCAACAAGTGTACAATTTAACTTAAGCAATGGCCTGGAATGAGCTTACATAGAACGGACAGAATATGGGTTTGTAGAATGGCTGGACGTGCTGTCCCAAAGTATGTACACTAATGCACTCGCTGTTAATACTCCAGTAGTCGCGTGCCATCTGAGAGATGACTTGGAGAGACTTTTTGAACTGCTGAGTAGACGATAGAACCTAGTTGCCCACCACCCTAGCTACCTTCCCCTCATGTCTAGAGCCTTGCTTCAGTATTGTGGCAACCCTTTTCTGATTCTCCAGTACTGCACAGGACCTAGAGGCATCTGTGAGATCCCGCGCGACTACCTTTGTAAGTAGTGCAGTGGCAGATTTACAGGGGGCTTAAAAGTATAAAAAATAGAGATAAAATTCAACCATCTTCGTTTATAGGAAGTAGTGCAACCTGGCTTCCTATGTCCCAAAAAATAAATCCAAAATTAGAAATGTATTGGCTATATCAAGAATGCACTTTGATGGAGAAATAAATGAGAGAACCGGAGAAAAGAATAAGCCTTCCACTAAATCACATTAAAATCAAACCAAAGTAAGTGTGGACATATTGGATAAAACGTGTTCACTTTATAATGTATCGAGAAATACCAGAAGGTGGCCTATGGTAGTAATTTTCTTTCTTCTGAATATTGCGGGGATAAATTCTCAAGTAACGTATTTAGGAAATGGCCATATTTAATTTTAAAAACCCACCTAACTATTTTATTTTATAAACCTGGCTATACAATGTGTATGTATAAAATATGTATATTTTAATTTTATATTGTGTAAGCCAAGATAATGTGTGAATGTTTTTATATATAATCATAAATCATGTATATTCTTCATATAATGCATCAATTATAAGCTTTATACAAATATTAGTACAGGCTTAATTAGAACAAACTTTCTTCCTTGAATACTTAAGGAAAGGTGGTAAGTCATCTGAGAGATGACATGCGCCCACTATTGTTCTGACTAGGGGCAAGCCTACTACAGTGTTTATAATGACCAGGATTTTAGAAGTAAATGAGTACATTTAAATATCAATTTTCGTATATATGTGATCTTTTACGTATGCAGAGGAAAACATAACCGCTTTAAAAAAAATGTATAAGAATGCCCGCTCTTTTTGGTTTAGTGAGAGGGAACGGCATAGAGAAGTGGTGCTAGGTTTTAGGG
>CM032232.1:23177500-23300000 GCA_019009955.1 Riptortus pedestris
TTGGACTTAGCCTGATGGATGAGGAAAGATGGAGTTGCTCCAGGAATCCTCCGGGTAAATGGAGGTGCTGGACAATGGCAATCCACAAGACTGATAGCTTTATTCTTTGCCGCTGGCGGGGAAATTTCAAAGGGAGGGAGGATATATATAGTTCTCCACTACTGGCATCAAATGGATGACCGCACAACATTTACTGTCTTGACTGAATGCCGACAAAGACGGTTGTTTTAATTCATCGGGGCTGTGATAAGACTAACTAGCAGTTTAAAATAATAATTAGCAGATTTCTTACCTGGTGAAGAAAAGATAGCATAAACTTTCTATTACACAGATAAACTGTACAGTGGCATAACTATTAAGACAAAAAATTCACGCAAAATCGCTGAAAACTAAGAAAATGTTTCACGCTCTGGAATGACTTCATCTCACCATCTATTCCTCATTTATCTCATAGCAGCAACCTTACGAAAAATAGAATTGGAATTTAAGCTGGACATGAGTTGTTTAGTGGCTCAATCACACAACGAGGTTATCCGTTTAATAGGAGTTGGGGTTTGATGGACGCATATGACAAGAAAACATAAATAGTTAAAATTGCAGTTCATTCAATATTTAATAAGATTGAGTCAATAACATTTTCCGATCTGACTTTTAATAACAGATATTTTCAATTGTCGAATTCCCTCTTCTTTCCGATTCGATTTAAGCAACTACGAATAATAACTTTAGAGTATGAAGAGTTGGTTGAAATTCGAATATGGTATTTATCAAATAAACATTTTCTTGAGACAGAAACGTTAAATTTTAATTCATGAAAACGTTATTAACATATCTGCACGAATATCATATAGTACAGATTTGTTGAAAACCAAATTTAGTATTTTAGCTTTGGATAAGACAGTTCTTGATAAAGCAGCTCCTTCTTAATATGAGATGAGTAGGAGTAAATGGTTACTGAAGGGCACAAACTAAAAAAAAAATTAAAAACAAATATCGTGCTTTACATTCCAAGTAGAGGATAAATAAATGTAAAATACTTATTATTAAATTTACAAAAAGCTTTTTTCTGGCGCCTAAAAACGCAGATTCTTGAGATAACTCACCACTTTTAACTTCACCCCCAAATTATTTGAAGCTTAAATACAAAATTTTGTTCTAATTTAAGTTGAACGTTTTGAGATAAATGCAAATACGTGACGAACGTGGAAAATCTGCCCCTACGTGACGGACTCTCCCCCCTCTTGATAAATACATATTTCTCTTTGGTTTTTTGACCATCAATACATTGTGTTTTGATACTGTTTAAATGGTTGGCATTTTTAACCCTCGGTCGGGCGCGTCAAGAATATCCCGTCTTCGGGCGCGTGTATCTCAGAGATCATCCTCAACCGTTTTCACGGAAATACAGTTTTTTAATATATATTTTGCTCTAAAATGTTCAGTGTGTGATTAGAAACCATAACAGAGGAAGTATTTGTTTGAAAGAAGTAAATAATTTTCAAAATTGACAAGTATTATAATAAAAAAAAGTCCGTCACGCAGGGGCTGCGTAAACTAAGCAGATTTCCCACGTGAAATTTTACAATAGAGAAATCTGCCTAATAACAACTGTAGTAGTAAGAAACCTCTAAACCTAAAACATTATTTAGGGCGTAATAACCCAGAAGTTTCTAGCCCCAAAAAACAGTTAACCTAACCTCTAAACCTATTCACGAGGGACGAATAGTTATGGAAATGGCCACCAGAGCTCTCGGCGGAAAGCCAGAACATAGCCTACGTGATCACACGCAGATTACAAATGCAAATATTTCGGTTAATATTCAAGATAGAGAATAAATGCATATAACAATATTTATAGTAAATGTAATTTGCAATAAGATTTGTTCTATACAATTTTTCGATCCGATGCATAATAACGGAGATATTTCGAATTTCTTAAGGGAAATCTGCTAAAAATCTTGGTAGACAAAATAATTAAGTTGGTTATAGATTCATTATTATTAAAACCGTGGACGAAAATTTTTAAGATATAATTAAAAAATACAAATATCAAAAGAAATTGTTTAAATGCACATGTCTTAATTACATATAATTAATTTCAGTTTGAGAAAAATATAAACAAATTATCTAAATATAACTTCATTCAAAAATAAGTAGAAAGAAATTTCTTTTAGATAAGACTTATTAAAAATCATCTAAATTTTAATGTACAAATCCTTTTTAAAATAGCAGTTTAATTATTATTTCTTTTGCAGAGCTGCATTTCAATTAGGACAATGCATTCGTTGTAAACAAATTTTGGTTTTGCAAATCTCACAAGAGTAATTAGTAAACCTACATTTCTTTTTAGTTTCGCATGGTTCACATCATTTTCTTTTTTTCATTGTAGCGGAATGACTTTTTTTATGCTGTTTTTGTACTTGAGTTCAATGTATGGTCCAAAGAGTCTCTGTACTCTTCAAGTTTCGTCCTTAGTTCGGTTGGTAAACGTCTACTGTTGTCACTGCGTCGTACAATATTTTCTTGTACAAGTTCTTTTGAAAGCTCATGTATGAGCAATATAATAGAAAAATAGGTTTATATGATTCCATTTAATAAAGAGAAACTTAATTGATGTATATATTTATGAAATACCGATTTCAAAAAAACTTCCGAGATCGGGCGCGTGATATCTAGGAGATTAAACTGAATGACAGGTGAAACACACGACTCCATTGAACAAAGTGACACAACTGACCTTGAAGGGGAGACATATAAAGAACATAACTCGAAGCACTACACCACCACTCTCTGCTAGGAGGAGTGGCAAATATTTCTCCAGAAACTGTGTATCTCAGAGATCAGGGTTAAATCTTACATCGCAGTAATACAATTATTGAAAATAGTTCCGTTTTACAAAGATTCTATTTAGAAGTGACCACTCTGCTAGCCTCTCAAGTACCAGTATTATGCAGTCTGGAATTTAAATCAGTAAGAAAGGAAACAATTTTAATTCGGATCAAAGTGTTGCAAGTATTTGACGGATACTCGTTCCCCCTCTCAGATCCACTGATGATGTGGTTTCGAGCAACCAAAGTATCTACTGTTAGAGAAATAATTGGAATTGTTTTAGAATCGGTTGGGGCATATAGGGAAAGGAGTGGGGGGATCGGTGAAGGGGTGAGTGGGGGGGTATAGAATAGGGGTGAGTGGGGGGGTATAGAATAGGGGTGGGGGAGGGTATAAGGCTATTGGAACAAAGGGGCCAGCTCCTCGAAACAATTCCAATATAGCCCAAACTAAACAGCTACTCCAAGCTCAATCCTTGGACCTCGCTGCTTCTCTTACATTCTACCTCCATGTTACAACCGGGTCAACATTTTTATAAGCATTTTACCTTCCCTCTGGCAAATATATAGAATGAAAACAGAACCGAAAACAAATAATGTTACAACAATCAAGAACAAATACTCACGTTGAACAATCATAAAATAAAATTGTTTAGAGAAAATATGCCAAATGTATAAAATGGAAGATGACTTATACTTAGTTAAAAGAACTGGAAGTATTTTTAACAAAAATACTTCTCACAAGGGCTGCGTAAACTAAACCCGTTTCAATGTGAAGGTTTGCAATCAATAAATCACCATACGACTCCTCTTGAAAGAATGAAAAATCTTTCAGTCAATTTACAAGTTAATAATCTCTAGTACAGCCAGCCAACCTCTGAGAGCTGAATATATAGACATATTCTAGACGGGAAAGAAAAACATTTAATGAAATATATCTGAATATAAGATCAATTTTATATGAAAAGTATCTACTATAGCATTTAAATGAATAATAATAATGTTGATCCCAATCAATCAAATGCTAGTAATCCGTGAGCAAAAGAAGGGAAGGAGGTTCAAAAGAACGCATTGGCATGTATCTCACAAAACAAATTTTAATGAAAACAGTATTTGGCATTTAACTTTGTAATTAAATGGTTCACCAGCTCATTATTAATATGACACGAGCAGGAGTGGGGGTTTATTGAAAGCCCAAAACTATAAAAACCTAATATCATAGATAATATTTATGATACAGAAAATATGTATTAAACAACATTTTATAGATCTTTCAATTTGCAACAGGATTGGATCTATACTAGATATTTCGAATTTTTCTCTTCCTACTGGTTCGATTTGAGCCATTAACGAACTTAATCTTTCTTTTTACATAAAACAATTAAATATGAATTTTCATAACGATAAAAAATTGCATACGTTAGAGCGTTAACAGACAAACATATATGTGTATGTATATATAATCAGTTTTTCGGGAATTTTTCGAGTCCTGAGTACGGCCTCAATAGTTGATTTCCTAAGTATGCTTAAAATAAACTGGCATATAAGTTTTGAGAATTGCTTTGAAGCCCAACAAAGCATTTGGAGTACTTTCCATCAAAACGTACTTGAGCACAAATTTTCTGATATTATATTATTGCGCGTAGGGTTTCACATCCATAAAAATAAAGCACACCACCCAATCCATGCAGTGTTACAACAATTAGATATGAACACTCAGGTCGGTAATTTAACAATAATTGTTATTGTCAAAATCATAGAGTATCTTTATATTTTAGCGTTTTAGGGGACATAGAAGTCAGAATGCGAAGAAGATGCTCTGAAAAAATTGAGTAATTCAAGAATACCGGACGTAATAAGTTACTTTTTTCCTTTATTTCCGACTAAGTATCAGCAAAAATGTTCCGAAACACTCCTATTGTGCTAAATTAATTTAACTCTTGTTTGTATAAAGAAAATCTAAATAAAAGTATCACCAACATTTTTTTAAAATATATTCAATCGCCACACATGTTTTATGTTCTGTCATGCATCTCTGCAGGATTTTTTTATATTTGTATTTAGCAATTGTTAAAGTAATACAATAACTCACACTTATGTTATCTGTATCCAGCTTAATAGCTAGTAAAGTACTAATGTGCTGAGAATTGCGTCCTAAAATATTAATGTATTAGTCCATTAGATATATTGTGTTTGATTGGACCAGTATGCAAATTAGCGGTGGAGAAAGCGTATATATCCATCAAACAGTTTTCCTACACAGGTAAGATAAAGAAAAGAGTTTTTTTTTTCCTTCGCCGAAAGTATCTGCGAAGGAAGGATGTTTTTTCGCTGATTTTTGGCCTAACATCTCCTTCCTTCACCATCCAGCACTTCAAACTTGAATTGTTCTGCCTTTCAAAGTATCCAACATTTATGCTTCGCCAAGCTCAATACATACCTCAATGCATCAATTCCAGGGTCTGAAACAGCTGTTCAAACTAGGTGAATCCTTAAGCCCTACTTTTATAGTCAACCTCTAACCTTCAAGGAGTTCAATATTGTTGGAAAGATTTTATCTTCCAGCTTACAAATATATAGTCTTAAAACACCTGGCTTATCAAACAATTATGTAATTCTAAGAATTATGTCCTTGTCACTCACTGGTGAAAAATTTAATTATTTCGAGAATATATTTGACTTGAAGAAAGACATAGCACATGGCCAGCAAACGAGGAAAACTAACTAAATCGCCAATTTTACCCCCAAACTTGTTAATCCTCATTTATTTAAACAAAGCCCATATTGTAGTTGTCATTATGCAAACCCCTTTCCATGTTGTTTGGCTCAAGTCAGTCCCCTCTGGTGAGTTGACGTAATTGTCAGTGTTTAACTGCTAATGTAAAGCAACTCAGTGACAGTTTTCTCACATGTACGTCTGTTCATCATCCAAATGTCAATTGTCAAAAATCAAGTGTCATCCCATTGTCACCTGATCATCACCTACTTCCCTCGTCATTCCCCAGGAATATTGGAATAGTTACGACGTCGTCAGAGTGACAAATGTCACCGAGCTAGGCGTTACCTACTATAGCATTTTAGCAGATTTCATTCCAGCTTTACGACCTCAGTACGTCACAATTTCACAACGTGGTTAAATATTAACCCATCCTGCACAGTAAATAATGGAAATGAAATCCGGTAAAATTTATATTTAACAAATATTACAATGATTCTTCAGATTAATTTAATTATTTATAATCCTTCTGTGGCAATCAGTTTACTCAAAAATGCACCTGTTTAAAAGATCTTTGACATAACATCTTTGGAATATAACAATAATGATGATATGAATAGAAATCTTTTGGAATAAGGTTTTTGTTTCCAGACGACTCATAAGTAAAGCAAGATATACGTGTATGTCTGTTTCAACTCAACTGGCCGAAATTTCCATTACACATCTGGCTATTTAAGAGTTTCCTTTTAGCAGATTTCCCCTAATTGAAGTCAGCTATTGAGGTCTTGTTCATTACACGATTTTCGAAAAACTCTCTCAAAAGTCCATCGAGTCCAACCAGGAGATAAAGAAAATGTGGTCCGTTCAAAATGATACAATTATATATTTGTCTATTTTCGCTCAAACGGTCTCAATTTTTGTTTGATCGCTACACAACTCAGTATTTAATTATTTTATGTAAAAAGAAAGATCAGGTTCTTTAGTGTCAGAAATCGGACTAGTGGAAGGGGGTGAGGTAGAGGGAGAATTTGGAATACTCAAAATATCTCCATTAAAACGTATCAAATCTAAGAAGTGTATATATTAAATCATATTGCAAATTTAGTTGTCTATAAATGTTGTTTTATGCATATTTTTTATTATAAATATTAACGGAGACATTTGGATTTTTTAGTTTTCGGCCTTCAGTAAACCCCCACACCTATTCTTTTCATACTAGGAATAACCTGTTATATCATGGATAACTTCATTCTAAGGTTAAATACGAAAAAAACGTTGTGATGACATCATAATTTAAGATTATTCGTTCTTTACTCAAAAATGTTTATTTTATGATTACATACTCGATATTTAACCGTTTCAATTACGGCTAAACATCATATTTTTCGTACTTAGTTGTTTTCAACTTTCAAATACCCCCGTGGGAACTTCTGGGAGTAACGCACGTGGGAAATCTGCTTAATTTACGCAGCCCCTGCGTGGCGGGCTTTTTAGCTGTCGAATCGTCCTACATTCTGAAATTACAGTTTCATGCGGTGGGCGTGTGTCGTGATTGAAGCGAGGCAGCCAATTGCTGGGTAGACTACGGCTAATGATTCCTTCGTTCCTCACGTCAGCCCCACCATTTTAAATCGACATTTAATTGTATATATTTGCTCGGATTTTCTTTTCTACCTTTTTTTTAACTCACTCATTCTGACACGAATCCTCTCAGTAGTATCAAACCGTAGCAACGAAAATTAGTAGCTTTCTTTCATCCAGTGGAAATTGCTGAATACAAGATGCAAATACTTTTCGATTCATTAAATCCAACGTTATTTTTACCGGACAAGGCACTATAATCACTGCGTGGCAGCTGAAATGAAATATGAAAATACATTTTGATTTTCAATGCTCACGTGAATGTAGAATATATTCTTTTTGTCAAAATATCCTTTGTGAAACTCAAAAGGAAAAAAAGTTTGAGTAAAATTGTTATGATCTATTTAAAATATGTGCTATATTGTAGAAGAAAGAAACATTATTTCAAGTAAACATGACAAAAATATAATATGTAAATGATGTATCGGACTTGCTAATATGACTTATTGGATAATGTAGCATTAAAATGCATTACTGCAGGTCCATAAAAATATAATGTGTAATTGTCATCTGCTTTTTGGTACATGGTGTATCTATGTTTTTGGAGGTAATGACTAAAACAGCCAAAAGGTGAAAAATTTTAAAATAAAAAATTATTTTAAGACTGAAAACAATATTTTTTAAACCTTGAAATACTATTTTTCAAGTTTTCTTGTATTAAATTCCTACGGATCCAGACTACGGATTGGGTTTCATTATTTGAATAAATTATAGACTATTTCTATTACATATATATAATAACGCTGATTCAACAAAAACACTTACTAATTATTGCACCTCAAGTGCTGATGTGTTAAACATTCCTGAATGACTTTTTTTTTTTTCTATACTGACACCACATTAAATTAATCGAGTGGCAGAGTGAATAAAAGTCGCCATTATTTTATTTGCAACTTTACCAAAAATAAAACGCTCTGGACTGTATTACTCTTATTTATCAGTATTTGTTTATTGGGCCTCAGGTTAGCTATACGAGTTACAGGGTTTTACTTAGTCTTACATGACAAACCTAGAGTGGCGAGTTCCATAAATAATAGACTATTTTTTTGGATATAATATCGCTGAGTCAACAAAAAAAACTTACTAATTGTTGCACTTTAAGTGCTGGTGTGTTAAATATTCCTGAATGATTTATTTATTTTCGATACTGGCACCAAATTAAATAAATTGAGTTGCAGAGTGAATAAAAGTCACCATTATTTTATTTGCAACTGAACCAAAAATAAAACGATCTGAACATTTTTTTTTTTTGGTACATTTAATACCGGTTACTGTATTACACTTATTTATTTCAGTATTTTTTCATTGAGGCTCAGGTTAGGCATACGAGTAAAAGAGTTGACCTTAATCTGACATGGTAAACCTAGATTAGCGAGTTCGATTCCCACTTGGGCAAAGTAATTTACTTGGTGGCGGAATTCATTAAATAATATCCTTAGTCCCATCCTTGGCTAGAAAAGTCCGCTTCGGAAACTAAGCAGATTTCCCACGCATGGGTCACGCATATGTATTTATCTCAAAACTTAAATATTCAATTAAGACAATATTTGGTATTTAGACTTCAAATAAAGTGCTTCATAACGTAACAGCTTTTGGTTAATACAACAAAAATAGGAGTGGGAGTTTACTGATATCAAAAAAGTAAATAATTTAAATATCTCGGTTAATAATCAAAATACTGAATAAAAGTCCATAAAAACATTTACAGAACATTAAATTTGCAATAAGATTGGTTCTATACAATTTACCAGAGTATAATAACGGATATATTAAGAATTTCCGAAATCCTCCCCCTCTACAACCCTCCTTCCACCGGTTGGATTTTAGCCACTAAATAACTAGATCTTCGTTTTTAATCGAAGTGTTTAAATATAGAGTTTGGTAACGGTCAGACCAAAATTGCGACATATGTATATATAATTTTGAATGGCCCTCATTTTCGCTGTCACCTAGTTATAACTGGTGAACATTTGAACAAATTTTCGAGTTCCAATTCCTGATTTTCCGTAAGGGAAAGGAAAATAATTAAAGGGCGTGGGACCTTCTTGATAACATGCCCTCTTCGATTGGACTTTTTGGTAAAAATTAATAGTGGTAGTTTTTAATTAATTCAATAGATATTTTTTAACTTACTTAATTTAAATATGTAAAGGTATCTTATTTAAGTTTATTATTATTTCTTATTAATCCCTAGTTCTAATCTTACCCATAAAGAAAATTATGTTTCTCATATGTCCAAATCCTGTATGGCTATTTTAATTCTCCATTACAAGAAATATACTAAATATAGATATGAAATGCATAAGTTTGAAAGTTTGATGCAATAAACTGCAGATAATACGTCATTGATCCCTGTTTTCTCCGCCCGTCTAAAAAAAACTATATGCACTCCTGTCACGAAAATCAAAGTGCATCAAGGAAAATAAGTGGGGAGCAACTCAAGGAGATGAGATACTCGATAAGGTAGCAGATAAGCCCTTATCTGATTTTACGACTATTACCTTAAGAGTTCGTTAATAAAAGATTGGACGTTTTAAAGTTTTAGATGTTCCTAAGATGGTGTTTTTTTGCCCGTCTCTATAAGACCCTCCAAGAAGCCCTTCCACCTTTAATAGGCGGACTATTTTTATGGGCCTGCTCCTATTTGTTTCAATGTCATAAAATTTTATAAGAGTTTTTTATGGGGCTCAGCTTAATAGCTTTATGCTTGCTTCATTTCTCTCCTTTACTAATTAACTACAGGGGTTTTTTAGCAGACTTCTCTTAAGGGAAATCAGCTTTTGAGGTTGTACTCATGACGAGATTTTCGACAAATTTCCACAAATGTCCAACGACCCTACCCAGGAGATCACGAAAAAAAAACCTTTCTCACAACAGAAAAAAAAAATGACAGAAACCCATCTCACACACACACACACACACACACACACACACACACACACATATATATATATATATATATATATATATATATATATATATATACGGCCTTCTTATAGGGTTATTATAGGAAGGATACAAATAAAGCAATATATAGTCATATATATATATCTATATATATATTTATATATATATATATATACGGCCTTCTTATAGGGTTATTATAGGAAGGATAGAAATAAAATAATATATATATTTATATATATATATAAATTGATTAATACACTCTGTCTGTAAATTGATTTGTTTTCTCGAAAATTTCATTCCTGAAGTAAGCCTACAGGAAGGGAGTTTATTATCCACACGTCCCGTACAGTAATTAGTACATAACGTGTGCTTGATACATAACATTTTTTTTTTTTTTAAACTATAATAACATAAAATATTTATACAATAAAATTATATACATCAAACAAAAGGAAAAAAAAAAAAGAAAAAACGATAACTTTTCAGTTTCACATAGTCATTGACACCATATCATACATTTGTTCAGCAAACTTTGTTGTCTGATTCATTACCTTTTCACGAAAAATAAACGGCCTTCTTCCTTAACAGGCCAATTTGCTTAACCGAATTTTAATTGGGATTTAAAGTCTTCTCTTTGGTCCGTTAGAATTTTGCACTCCCATACCAAATCCTGTGAATGTCTGCTCTCTGGCATTCGGATGTGACATTTCATTGTGATCTGTTAGGCCAAAACTATTAGAATAATAATTTGTTGTTCCTTATCTCACAAAAATTATGCTCAATGATATATGTGTACTCGGTTTGGGTTTTTGGACTGGAAGTAGTTAATGTCTGGAATAAATATCTTTAAATGTTGTCCTTTCAGGGTGATATTCCATTTCTGTTGCCAAGTGTTAAATGTCTCAGTAAGTAATGATCTTTTTGGTTTGAATTTATTATTTTGTTGTAGCATTCTGGAATTTTGGTATCTTTTGACGCTGATTTTGCAGATAAATCAGCGAGATCGTTTCCTAAAATTCCCGAATGCCCTTTGATCCAGTCAAAAGTGTGGGGGAAAAACATTAGGGCAATTTTTATTGATTCTTCCAAGTAACTAAAGTTTGTTATATTCAGTCACCAAAAGATACCCGCTTAGGATTGGCTAATTTTGTAGTGAATATAACGATACATCGTTGGCTATCAGTGAAAAGTGTTGATTTGTACGCATTGAAGGTTCTTTGTCGTCTAATAAAGTAAATGCCATTATTAGTCAGTCAGCAATGGTGTTCTGCCGGCATCGCGGGTACACAGTTTAGCTAGTCTGAATTTTTGTATGTCTATTAGTTCATCTCTTTCAAAAACCACAAAAGCACAAAAGCACATATATATACGGCCTTCTTATAGGGTTATTATAGGAAGGATAGAAATAAAATAATATATATATATATATTATATATATATATATATATATACGGCCTTCTTATAGGGTTATTATAGGAAGGATACAAATAAAATAATATATATATATATATATATATATATATATATATACGGCCTTCTTATAGGGTTATTATAGGAAGGATACAAATAAAATAATTCATATGATTATATATATATATATATATATATATATATATATATATATAAAATTGTAACCTCTGTCTGTACATTGATTTTTTTCTCGAAATTTCACGATACTTTTTCGTTTCACATGTCATAGACACCATATCTACAATTTGTACCTTTGGTGTCTGATTCCTACCTTTTCACGAATAAACGGCTTAACCGAATTTTATGAAACTTGGTTTGAATTTTACTCCAAACCCAACTCCTGTGAAATGCTCTGGCATCACTGGATGTGATTTCATCTGAGATCTACTATTACGAATATAATCTTATCTACAAAACTATGCTCAAACTATATGTGCTCGGATTGGTTTTTGACAGGAAGTATGTTAATTAAATATCATTGTAGGTGATATTTCATTGTAATAAATGCTCTCAATGATTTTTGTTTGAATTATTCACAAACGGTGAGTCAAATAGTGGGGAGGAACAACATTAGAAGCATTTTTTATTTAACCTTCAAAACTAAAAGTTCTGTTATATCAGTCCCCAAAAGATACCCTTTAGGATTGGCTATTTTGGAATAACGATACATCGTGGAGGAAAGTGTATTTGTACGCATTGAAGTCTTGCTATAAAAATACCATTATTAGTCAGTCAGCAATGATTTCCCGGGCAACGCCGGGTACCTTAGCTAGTATATATATATATATGTCTGTTAAAGCTCTGGTGGTCGCAATTTCTGTTTAATCATACCAAACTCGATATTTTAACGTTTTATGTAAAAATAATTTTTATCACACAATAAGAGAAACATTTTCTCAGAATTCCTTAATTTTATCATTCCCAGAGTCCTTTAGTTTCTTTACTCTCTTTGCTTGTTTATTAACTTTTTTTATTAGCGGGAATTTCATCTCAACTTTAAAAATTACTGTACCTAGGAGAGAAAATTCTACTTTTCCTTTGTGAATACGAACAAAGTATACTAAATTTATAGAGAAGTCATAATTATTCTTATTGCAACTTCTCCAACAATCAAAGAGTGGTCTAATTTATGCTCTTTGGCAGTTTAATTTTAATACTGTTATTAAGAACTTTTCATTTATATTAGCAGCGGTATCAATTCTTTTTAATTTAATTTTCTCCCGTACAATACTTATAATATTTTATTTATAACCGTCGAGTTCTGGTGTATACATTTACTCTAAAAATGTAAAGTAAATAATAATATTAAAAGAAAGTTATGCAAGACCATTAAATAAAAGTCATCTTTCGCCCCTAGGTCAAACTTCTACCTACTTAGTTTCAGGACTCACCAAGTACATTTATAACATAAAACAGCTAAAAGGCACATTCTTTTGGTCAGTCGAACTAGTCATGCTGTAGCTAAAATCATAACAAGTAAATATAACTTATGATACCCAATTTGAATTCTATATCAGTTTTGTGGTTTGTTGTAACCATTGGTGCTGATATTATTGTATTAGCCAGACTCTCTTCTACAGAATTATTTATGTAATGAAAGAAATAATATGCGCAGAGCTATGAAAAAGCAAATTTATTATTTTCATATGTAAAAAGGGCTGATATCTAAAAAAGTCCGTCACGCAGGGGCTGCGTAAACTAAGCAGATTTCCCACGTGAAGTTTTACAATAGAGAAATCTGCCTAATAACAACTGTAGTAGTAAGAAACCTCTAAACCTAAAACATTATTTAGGGCGTAATAACCCAGTAGTTTCTAGCCCCAAAAAACAGTTTACCTAGCCTCTAAACCTATTCACGAGGGACGAATAGTTATGGAAACGGCCGCCAGAGCTCTCGGCGGAAAGTCCGAACATAGCCTACTGGTGACCACACGCAGATTACAAATGCAAATATCTCGGTTAATATTCAAGATAGAGAATAAATGCATATAACAATATTTATAGTAAATTTAATTTTCAATAAGATTGTTCTATACAATTTTTCGATCCGATGCATAATAACGGAGATATTTCGAATTTTTGAAACCCCCCCCCTCTAAACCCCCTCCACTGGTCCTATTTCAGCCGTTAACGAACTTGATCTTCCTTTTTACATAAAACGATTAAATACCGAGTTTGGTGACGATTAAACAAAAATTGCGACCGCTAGAGTGTTAACAGACATATATATATATATATATATATAATATATATATATATATATATATATATATATATATATATTATTATATATATATATACAGTTTTGATGAACGGACCTCATTTTCGTCATCTCCTCCTGGGTTAGGATCGATGGACATTTGAAGAAAAATTTTTCGAAAAATTCCGTCATGAGTACGACCATCAATAGCTGATTTCCCTTAAGGAAAATCTGCTAAAACCTAGTATTGAGATATTGTGAGTGCAAAATTTTCACTTGTATATATCTTCTAACCTGAAACCTGAACTTCCAGTAATGAAATTTATGTTCAATTTTTGGGTTATCGAATTTATGCAGAAATAAAAAAAAAAAATCGTTAAAAATATTAAATAAACTCTTTTTAAATATAACCTAACAAACGCCGTTCTTGCATAGAGATTGCGAAGCAAGATCTGATTATATTGAATAAGAACTAAAATAAAAACACATTTACAGCTATATGCATAAAATTAATTTTTTAATAAAATAGTACTGTATAAGAAACGTTACAGTATAGGATCCTCTTTTCTCAGTGAAATTACTACCAGAAAGTACTTCTCCCTGAATGACTCGAATGCGTTTTTCAGAAATTTAGTAAAGGCTGAGTAAGCATTTGAGACAAACATTAATAGGAGTTCGGCTACATTTTACTGAATAGTTACACAGTATGCCTCTGTGTTTTTGTGCTGGTACACAGTGAGTGGAAGCACTATAAGGTATCCCGCAAGAAGTGTGTCTTGTTGTAATTTTATCACAACCATAAAAATGATCAAACAGGTTCTCTTGCTCATTTGCAGTAACTTCCACAGAATTGTTTACAACGGTTCAACATCGAGATAAAGTTCTTAGTATGTATCCTGCCTTTTGTTGAAGTATACGATTCATCCGAATGTCTTTAATTCTTATTTTTTTTTTGCGATCTTGAAAAGATTAATTTTTCCTTTTTTTTCTTCAAAGTTTTGACAATACTTTCATCACTAATAACTTCTTCCAAATTGCTCATTAAAAAGCACAGCAACAAACGAAACTAGCAAAATGCAGCCTCACAATATACACTGCACTAAATATAGAATGTTTACGAATCACAATAGCAGAAAGCAGGCTAAACACCAGCTCATTCAAAGAGGCGAATCAAAGAGATATAAACACGAAATTTCGTACAGATATAAAAGAGACCACAAGGAATCTAAAAATGTCATCTCCGCAAAAAAAGGCTTATACCGCCATACGCCCTTTTTACAAAGGACCTCCTCAATTGTTTTGCGTAGATCGTTATCGGATGGCGCAATATATTGCGCAAGTCGTAACATAATATGGGCACGTTCTATTAAACATGCAACACTATGTGGGATAGTTAATAATTGCCAAGATAATTTCATCAAATCTGACAAACGTGCATGTGTGTATGTATAGAATGCACCGTTGGTGGAATTCGTGGAGGAGAGGTCGCATATAACACATTCCAGGGGTCAGGCTAGTCGCTCCAGGCATGCTTACTACAACCAATTATATAATGCTATAACTTGCCGTTATTAATTATATCTTCAAATTAATTAAATCATGAACGTTTAAAATGGCGGCAATATGCAATTTTGTGCAGCTGTAATGTCGTGTTTTTCACCTTGCCTAATTTGGAAAAACGATTCTTTACCACTCAGGTAATGAACATGGAAACATATTTCATCGGCAAATGAATGATTGTAAAACTGTTGGTTGCAGCCATCGATACCTCTGGACTGAGGAGAATATAACTGCAGGTATAATCCGAGAGCTATATAAAGTTCGAAGTTAATCATTTCGCCAAAAGAGTGCATTAGTAAAGGATTTGATGTTGAGATCACACCTTCGGATGGTGTCACAACTAGAATTGAATCTCAGCACAATCTTGTCAAGTAAAACTCAGAATCCTTCTTGGCGAAGGAAGATTACAGTTACGTTTATTGTTTTATACATATTAGCATATCTACGAATCAAAAGTTGGCGGTTTATACCACGAATGTCTACATTATCCAAAGTAAAAAGTTTGTACTAAATATGTATTTGAATGTTTTAAAATAAGCTATGCAGGAATCTACTGTTGGTGAATTCAAGTTGAGAGTGCATAAAAAATTTTTCTATGACAAGTGCATTCTTATGTAAATGGACTTGTACATGACAAAATGAAAAAAAAAACTATTTCTCATGTCCGGGGGAGAAGCCGTAAAAAATAATTATTAATTTACAGAAAAGATGCAAGATTGGTGTAATATCAAAACACTTTACACTGCATTTCTAAATGTATTCACCTTTGAAAATGCCCAACATCTCTCTTTGTAATGATTAAACATTATCCCAATTTGATGTGACTAACCTTAAGTACTAACATCCTTGAAATCATGTTTCCAGCATCAGTGAAAGGTCACTCATTTAACTAGACACAACACAAGATTGCAGTGAATGAAGTAGGAATGAGCGACTGGTGAAGATTGAAGATGGTAAATAAATGGCGGGGGCTAAGAATTCAAATTCAGTTGAAACTAAGCTTGAGTAACAAGTTTCTGTCATATTCATATGATCCCTAAACCAATAATACAGCCACAGCTTACGTCTTCCTATCGCTTCATTGTATTTCTTCCCATAATGGAAAAAATCCTTGAAAAACTCATCCTTAAACGCCTATATCCATTCCTTGACCCCTTACTTCCTCCCCGTCATTTTGGTTTCCGTCAATCCCATTCAACCGTCCAGCAATGCCATAGAATAGTTCATTTTCTCGCCACCTCGTCCGGAAAAAAAACGCACTGTTCTGACACCTTGACGTAGTCCAAATTTTCGATAAGGTTCGGCACCAAGATTAACTGTTCAAATTAAAAAATACACTCCTATTTACCTAATAACTCATCCCGAAATCGTAGCTCTCGGACAGACGCTTTCAAGTTCCATTTGCTTCCTCAATCTTTCCCTTATTTCCCCAGCTGGCAGGTGTACCACAGGGGGGCATCCTAAGTCCTTTCCTATTTCTTATCAATACTACCGACACCCCACCACATGCTGAAACTTTCCTTCTCACGTATGCAGATGATACTGCAATCTTAACGTCCAATTCAGATCCCAATATGGCAACCGAGTCTTTTCAGGAACGCCTAACTCTGCTTGAACCCTGGCTAACTCAGCGCATGTTCAAGGTCAACATCAGCAAATCCAGCCATGTAGCATTTACCCTCCGACGTTCCGTTCCCCGTTTAGTTACACTCAACAAAACACTGATTCATCAAAAAACACAAATTAAGTATCTAGGACTCACATTAGACAAGCGACTAACTTGGAAACCTCATATCATGTTAAAAAGACAAAACTTTAATCAACGTTACAGACTTCTACTAAGACTACATTACAACAGATCTACTATCACTACAAAACAGTTTCAGACCTATACGGACGTAGGGACCTGAACTTTGGAGTACACTAAATCACCCAATTCCTACTATCCAGAATACTCCTCAAAACTACAAATTCCCCATTTTTCGTGTCCAGTTTAACCTCAACATTTCTTTTATCCATATCATCGCAAAATTCCGATTTCAAAAATTTCTCTCTCGACCTTCTCGGATATCGCAATTCTTTAGGCGAATCGCTCTCATCTTGCCATATTCCAAAAAACCCAAAGACGACGTCTGAAGCGTAAGTGGCCAAGAGATTTTCTTTTGTAGTGAAAAGTATAACTCCTGTATGGTATAATGCAATGTTCATTCCAATGTGAATATTGTAAGTGGACAGCTTCCCACCTCAGGCGAAGAACGAGAAAGATTATTATCATAAATATTATTTGCTTATAATATTTATATATTGTTGCAAATAAATTAAAAAAGGGGACAAGTTAACTATAGTAGGATGTATTCAGAAAGTTATTTGTCAACTGGCAATAACTTCCTCAACAAGACAAATGCTCAAACCTTTAGATAAGATCTTTATAGGGGAGGGTACATTCTTCCTCCTGGAACCCAAAATATCAGAAAGAATTAGCCACCGCCTGGAGTCTTAATATACCGATTTATTGTTGCCACTTGTGTCAAGACTACCTTCATTTCAGCCAACTGTGTAATTACCCTACAAGAGAAAATGTACGTTGTATTATAGCGCCAAAGTCCCGTGAATGAATTTGATTCGGTTGCTTCCCTCCCCGACCTCTCATCCGAAACCTTCCCCCTTCATCCGATCTCTAGAGATAATTGATAATTAACGGGCAAATCCCCCGCTAATCCCACTTACGCAAGGGGATGACGATGTAAAAGGGTTCGCAGACCACAGCCAGCCCTCCGCTCGTTAACTCCGATGAATGAAACATCATCATCACCATTACTATCAATATGGCGGAGGGAGTGTTCCATAAGCCTTATTAATTAGGAGCAAACCGCTGGAGCGGACAAACTCTTTCATATCACAATATACGAGCCGAGAGAAATGTAATAAACGCGAGGGAATTTCGTAACACGTTAAATACAGGTAGAGCTAATGAAATTTCAATAGAACTATTTTGTGCCCACGAACAATGGACTGCCTCGCTTTCGAATGATTATATTACGCCACAGTTGGCTAGTTTTCTGTATTAATAAATGAAATATAAATTATTTATCATTATACTGGTATAGACGACTATATTTGGTATCTGGTTAATCAAGAGTTTCATCTGTTTAATTGTTAATAATCCTTGATGGAAAGGAAATACTTCCTCTGAAATTTCATTAGTAAGTTTAAATATTTAATTTGTATATTTCAACACTGTACCCCCTCCGTCCTCGTTTGTGTACAATTTGTGATGGGGACAGAGAATGGATTATTTGGTGGTGAATATCGATGCTGGTCTACATGACCGGTCTCACCCCGGGCAAAGGGTTGTTTTTTTCTTCTCATAGTAACCCTTTGAGTACTTATTTATATAAGTACATGCTCCACTGCCAATTTGCATATCACTTGTATGATTATGTTTATATACATTTCAGAATGCATAATATTTAATAGGTTATTACCATATAATAAAAAACATAAAAAAAAGGATGAAATAATAAAAGAAAAGATAAAATAAAAAATAAAGCAAAATAAAATAATGAGATAAGTAAGATAACTACAAATAAAATTAATAAATGACAATGAAAAAAAAAAGTCCGTCACGCAAGCCTGCGTAAACTAAGCAGATTTCCGACGTGAAGTTTTACAATAGAGAAATCTGCCTAATAATTACATTAGTAGGAAGGTATCTCTAGGCCTATTCACGAGGGACGAATAGTTGCAGAAACGGGCGCACTAGCTCTCAGTGGATACTCCCGAACATAGCCGACTCCTGCCTACCACACTCACAATACAAATGCAAATATCTCGGTTAATATTCACTATAGAGAATAAATGTATAGAACAATATTTATAGTAAATTTAATTTGCAATAAGATTGGTTTTATACAAGTTTTCGATCTGACGCATAATTACGGAGATATTTCGAATTTTCAAAAATCCCCCCCCTCCCACTGGTCCGATTTCAGCCATTAACGAACTTGATCTTTCTTTTTACATAAAACACTTAAATATGAAGTTTGGTAACGATCAAACAAAAATTACGACCGCTAGAGCGTTAACAAACAAATATATATATATATATATAATATTGAATGGACCTCATTTTCATCATCTCCTGGGTAGGATAGATGGACATTTGAGGAAATTTTTCAAAACTGGCGTCATGAGTACGCCCTCAATAGCTGATTTTCCTTAAGGTAAATATGCTAAAAAAAACAATTAAATAAGGTTAAACTCAACTGAAGTTTTTCTCATCTTTGATTTGCTAGTCTATGTAAAGCAAGTATATTGAATTATAATTATATACGATTATACGGACACTTGGTTGGTTGTAGTTGAAGCTGAATGGATCAGCTGTAGAACATTCTCCACAAGTATTTGAGATGTGACAGACTCATTCTTGCAGGCCTGCACGTGTTAGCTGTGGTTAGTCTGAAGTACGAACCTTCAAGGTGTTTTATGGAGCAGATGTCGATGCAGGAACCGACAGGAAGTCGATGCATCAGTCACCTAAGTACCTCCTTTTAATCGTTCTCCCCATCACTTATATTTGTTCATGTTACAATTTAATAGTTTTTGCCCAGATCCTCGCCTTACAGATTAATACGACCTCTTTAAACCCCAGACATTCTGATGAGAGATAAATCGCTAGATCCCACATTTGGGTGTTTGTTACTTTTATTCGTCGCCAGCTCTTCTCCGACAGAAATATCCAGTATCTTGATGTTGGAACTGGGCAAAATCCCCATATTTTAATGTGGTGTACCCTGTTCCACAGTTGTTAAATAGCTAAGTGTATATCAAAGAACCAAGCCGCTTCAGAGCTCTGTGTCTCCTAACAGATTCAAAAATGTGTACTGGATTATTCTATTGTTGAAATATTTGTATTAAATTGCCAGAACTCGGATGGTGAAGAAGGTGCTATTCCCGACTTAGCAATGTTAATTAAAAAATTGTGAATGTAAGAGGTCTTTCTTTCTCTAGTTTTACCCTTGTCTGAAGCTTGAATTGAGCTCTTGGCTATCAAGTTATTTGTCTTTCAGTTGAGAACACACGTTCAGTTTTGATTATATATTTCATTCTCCTTTGAGCCTAACATCTTTATGACTGTATTCGTTTAATTATAAGTATAGTTGAGAACGTTATAATAGTAATGAGCTTGATAATCTGAAACACTTTTTCATCTCATGCTACTTTTTAACACCTATACGGGAGCAATTCATCCAGAAATATATTAAGAAGATAGCAGAAACCAATTTAGAGGACATATTAAAAATATATGGTTTAAGTAAAATTAATGATTTGTTTATATTTGTTAAGGAAAGTGGTAAAATACGAAGTTTTTTGCATAATGAGTAATTGGAAACACATAAAAGATCATATTTATAATTTATTTTAAGCTATAAGGTTAACAAACCAAGATCATATTAATTTTCTATCATAAGTAATCTCATTATTTTTTATCTCTGAATATATGTATATACATTGTGAATTTTTAACTAGGATTGTATAGATCATTTTTGTTATTTTTCTTATGTTCCTTTTTACCCAAGTGCTATTTTGTTTGTGAATAAGAGGGGAACTCCTTACTTCAAGAAGTAAAATCTTTTAAGTAATATTTTTTTTTATTCTAAGTAAAGTAGACAACGAAATTTGACGAGACAAATAAGATTTATGTGTTTGTATTCAAAGTAGATCATTCCGTAAATTGCAAGGTGGAAGTAACGTCCTGTTGGATCGAATAGAACATATTCGTACAAAAACACATAACTAAGCTTCGGAAAAACAAAACCTAGCCATTTTTCTCTGGCTGCCCTGGCCCTGTTTTGTGCGGAACTCGCAAGAAAACGACGGGAAGAGAGTCCGGCCGATGGACGGCAAAACATATTTCCCCCGAACTCATCTGGGCGATGGAGTCCCAAAGAAAGGGGGTTGACAAATAAAATGTGTAAAAAAGTGAGCGGGGAAGGCTGAGAGATGAAGCGGGCAGAAAAGGGTAATCTCCGCATTTCCTTCTCGGGGCTGAGAGGACGGAGAGAGAGAAAGTGAGAAAGAACCAATAGAGGAGTACGATAAATCAGGCGGGTATCTTGCGAGGACAGGGGCATTGTAAGGTTCGGCGAGAGAGAGAGACAGAGAGAGGGAGAGGGGGAGAGAGAGAGAGAGAGAGAGAGAGAGAGAGAGAGAGAGAGAGAGAGAGAGAGAGAGAGAGAGAGAGAGAGAGAGAGAGAGAGAGAGAGAGAGAGAGAGAGAGAGAGAGTGCTAAAGGGAGGCCGAGACAAACGTGTGACGATTTGTAAGGGCCCTTTTATCTTCACCGCCCCAGCAGCTATCTCCTCCAAGATCTAGCCCTAGGCGACATATGGATCCTTTCCAAAACCTCTTAGTTCAACAGCAGCTTGCTTCCTTTGCCTCTCATATCGATCCTAAGCAAAGCCTTATCCAAGCTATTATACTCAGTAATGCTAATGGTTGCTTATTTATTGCCAAAAAAAAGGGGTTTGAGCTCCTCACAAGCCTACGTATGGGGTTGGAATTTATATCTCGGTGGATTTCTTAGTTGTACCTCACATTGAATGTGATATTAATAGTAGATGACTTTCAGAAAGAATGAAAATCACATTCCCAACGATCAGAAAAAAGATTTACTCAAAACATTATATCTATTGGGTCGTAAAATAAGTTCAAAGTATTTGTACTAGTGATTTCAATTAACACTTAAGATTCTTGTAAATATATTTAATCAATTATGACCCATTTTGATCTATTGCAAGTTGCCATCTTTCAGGTATTTCTGAAATTCCCTCCTCCCAAAACTTCTCAGATTTTTCCGCAATGAGCTCCCGGTTCCCCCTCGTTTTCCACTACTCGAGCGAATTAATGTGTTTCCCGCTAAGAGAGTTCTGAAGGGTCCGAAATCAGTGAAAATCTGTTTGGGGGCAAGGTCTCATGAATCGGGTGGGTGGGGATCAGATCTCAGCCAAACCCTACGTGCAGCGGTTTTACCTTTTCGGAAATAAAAAAAAAATCATTAATTTACGAAAATGAATTTTTTTCACTTCCATTTTGAGCAAGCATACCACTTAAGTATAATGAATCTCAGTTGAAACTGCGGCATAAAAGTACCTTTACTAATCCTTTTTTAGTACATTTAAACGTTATTGACCAAGTAAACACGATTTCAGTAGATTTCCCCTAAGGGAAATGAGCTATTGAGGTTGTACTCATGACGGAAGTTTCGAAATTTTTCTTCAAATGTCCATCGATCCTGCCTAGTAGATGACGAAAATGAAGCCGTTCAAAACTGTATATATATATATATATATATATATATATATATATTTGTCTGTTACTGCTCTAGCGGTCGCAATTTTTGTTTAATCGGTACCAAACTCGATATTTAGTCGTTTTATGTAAAAAGAAAGATCAAGTTCATTAACGGCTGAAATCAGACCAGTGGGAGGGGGGGGGTTAAACGGGAGGATTTTCGAAAATTCGAAATATATCCGTTACTATACGTCGGATCAAAAAATTGTACAAAATCAATCTTATTGCAAATTAAATTTACTATAAATATTGCTATATACATTTATTCTCTATCTTGAATATTAACAGAGATATTTGCCTTTTTATGAAGTCTGTGGTCGGGTATAGTTACCCGGATTAGGTCGGCCATTTCTGCCAGTACTCAGAAGAAATTATTCTTACAATTCAGAAGCCATTTCAGTTGGGAATTTATTTTAATTAACTGAAAGATTTCTCATTATCGTTTGTATTTAATCACGGTGGTATTGTGTTAACAGTATGCAGATTTCTCTATTGTAAAACTTCACATGGGAAATCCTCTTAGTTTACACAGCCCCTGCGTGATGGACTTTTATTATAAACACAATGATGATCAAATTGAAATATTGATTAATCTTATTTTACAACCAATTATTACATTTGGAAGAAACCTTATGTAAACAAATAATGGACAATTATATCTAATTTTTACAGGTAATTATTAAAGTATTTCAGGCAAAAAATATGGATCTTAAGGTCATCTATCTTTATTATATTTTTTCTCAATATCAAGCTTTATACAATTTTTATAGAATGAAACATCTCGGTGATATTTAAGCACTTAATATATGCCCCTCTTTCTAAACTTCAGGTTCGAATTTGGATACAATGCAACTTGAAGTTTCACATGAAGGCTACATATCGAGAACGATCAAATAAAAACTGAGAAGGGCATTGAAATAACAATATACATATCGTTTTAAACTGACATCATTTTTATCATTTAGTTAGGTTTGTTTGCCATTGTCGCAGGAAATGGTTTGAGGTGGAAGCATAATGTATCAGGCTTCTTTGGAATCTGAAGTCTCACAAAAATACCCTAATATTATTTTTTAGATTTTAGATTTTCAAAATGTATTCTCTGTAATTTCCTTCTGACTTATAAAATTCCGTCACAGGAATTACTTTAATATATCCAGTGCAAAAAGGGATGTAGAAACATACTACCCCTCATATTGTGGCACAAAATATATTCTTTAACATAAACATAATCAGTGATTGCAGTTAAATGAATTAATAATTTCTTCTATTAAATTAAACATAAATCATTAAAATACCGTTTACTTTCAATCAAGATTTTATATACCTGTCTTAGTTCGTTAGCTAACTAAATTAAATAATGTGAAAACTGAGAGAAAATTAGACTTACGAATAATCCTGACACATTCATACCTGTAACAAAATAAATTATTTAATTTTGAATACTTTTTAAATAATTTTGTATGTTTTTAAAATTACTAAACCTAGTAGGAATGCATAAACCACATACCATTGTATTTATACATATTAATAGGAGTTATAATCACTAGAATATATACAATGTGAAGCCAAGAAACGATAAAATAAAATTAAACAAAGAGACTTGGACCTCGAGGTACTGTTTGGGCGGAAAGCTTGTGTTAAAAGCAAGATTAAGAGAGAAATTAGACTGAACCACTGGTATTTTCTCCTGGAGAAAGGAGGGAAAGGAACAAGAAAGTAAAAAACAAAACAACTATGTGAGTTCTGGCGACTTAAACAGGTACTTAGGTATATTGATTATTAGTTTTTATTATCTTTAATAATAAAGATTACTTAAATTTATTGCAGTCAATAAGGGCCAGAGTCTTTCAAGAAACTAATATGAACCAAAATTAGCGGTGGGTCTATAATATATATGAGTCTCATGCGATACTTGCGCACATAATGCTTTAGTGATTTAACTTGTTTTGCTGGGATCGATTTGCACTTCCTAGAGATGATGAAGTCTGTGAACAAACAGGTTGGGCAAATGAGATATAAGAAGACACGATGTAAACGTCTGTTGAGACAGCTTATGGGTACACAAAAAAAAAAAAAATTATAACCCAACATTCTGTACGGCAGCTCCGATCAGATTTGTATGGCAACAAGCCTTTGTGCACTCTTCAAGGTGGTACTCTGGCGTACATCTCTATGAACTAGAGCAGGGGCCTCCAAATTAGCGGCCCGGGCCACATCTGGCCCGCGAAGGTACAATTAAAACTGGCGACCTTTTAGAGAAACAGGTATTTTTTAAAGGTCAAAATTAAATTTAGTTTACTGAGTATTCCCATTTTTTTTTTTAAATTTTTAATAAAGATCTACTTCAATAGTCATGGCTAACTACTCATAATTTTGTTGTAGGCCTTATTGTTATTGTTTTCAGATAACGTTTGAAACCAGAATTCTTCAAGTCATAAGACTTCTGTATGTTTTAGTGATTTAACTTGTTTTGCTGGGATCGATTTGAAATGAATCCAACTAACAATTTTGCAAATGGATATAATTAAGGCAGCATGATGTACAATTTCTGAGAAGGTCTTCTCACACAAATAAGTCCGTACCAAAAACGCAGGGGCTGCGTAAACTGAGCAGATTTCCCAAATTATCTAAGTTGTGTCAGTAGAGAAATCTGCCCAATAACAGCTGTAGTAGGAAGGGATATTTGTTCTTAATTACCTATCACGACTGTAGATCGAATAGTTCCTGGAAACGGCCACCAGGATATGCTCTCGGTGGAAAGTTCGGAACAAGGGCGGGTTCTGACCACGCACACAATTTGACAAATGCATCAAAGTCCGAGAAAACGATATCAAGAATTCATTTTCGAAGAATAAATGTATAGGAAACTCAGCTTCAGTGGCGTGGCTAAATATTTTATAGTAATTTAAAGTAAAATGTGATGCAAAACAATTTACTTCGTAGTTGCGATTGAATAACGGAGATTTTGGCCCTCAGAAATTTTCAAAAATCCCCCCCTCCCACTGGTTTGGAGACCCCTGGGATTTCAGATAACGAGCTTGATCTTTCATTTTTACATAAAACTAGTAAATTCCGAGTTCGGTCGATCAAGTTGCGACCGCTAGAGGGTGAAATCGGAAACAAAAATTGCGATAATATATTATATTGAACGAAGGTCGTCCATAAGTTTCCGTTTTGGTCTGTAGGGATCGATGGACTTTTGAAAGTGGGTTTTTCAAATCCGTCATGAGTACACCGCTCAAAAGCAGAGGTGGGGGTAGAAGGGAAATCTCAGTCGGTCAATTAAACGTCAGGGCAGGTAGTTGAAATGGAGCCAACAACCAACATTCTGTAAGATCCCCGTTCCTCTCGAGTTGTTTTGTTAGTGATTCCAAAACTTTATGCACAGGGTCTTCAATCAGTTACTCACGAACAGCTCATTAACTCTATGGAGAAATCGACATAGTTGATTATGGGGAGGGTGGGGAATTTTCCCGTGAATTTAAGAGCAGACATTCACTGTGAGGATTGAAGTTGGGAGAGGCAGGATGAAAATCAAACGAAATTGCTATATATAAGTACTCAAGAAATTGAATCACTCAAAACAACTCGAGAGGGAACATATGTGACTAGATAGGGCTCCATTTCAACTACTCTTGACGTTATAATATATTACTCTCATAATATTAAAAATATATATATATATATATATATATATATATATAATATGAGAGAGATATATATAAGAACACATATTTAAATATAGTTTCAGTTTTAGCAAAAATATATCAAACACTCATTGCGTTCGATCTTACCCTTCAATATTTATGGAGAAACCCAGAGTTTTTTGAAGGCACAAAGTTTATTTATCTTACAATAATAGAGTGATGTGTAGAATAATAAGAGAGAAGTGAAGAAAACAATTTAATAAATTAATCGACAATTTAATATTTTTGGGGGGCAGTTACACACGAGGTACTGACTCGTTCATTTGTCCTTCTTCTAACCTCGATGAACAGGTTATGCATGCAGTGTTGCCACTAGCCCGCACTCGCTCCCGACTCACTATTAAATTTTAAAGCAGGGGGGGCCCAGGTGACAAAGGTTATATAACAGTTAACTGTTGCAATTGTATAGTAAGTTGGTTTCAAGGGAATAATGGTCTCGAGTCACCACGTATCTTAAAGCACCTTAGGTATTCCGTTCTTCCCCGTTGCCCTTCTTCGAGTTTATAACTCCAATGATCCTGGAATACTCTGAAGTTTGAGCGACTCCAGCGAGATCGATATCTGCTAGAGACGATTTGAGTGTCATTCACATCAGCAGACGGTTTCCCCTCCAGCTGGGAGATAAGTAGTTTAAGTTATAGTAATAGCCTGCTCGCTAAGCCCTATCGGTCGGGACCGCAGCCCCCGGGGGACTTAAATCCAACTTGCCACCCTCCGACCCTCTTGACTTAATCCCGGGGGAAACAAAGGCTTAGTCTTGAGGGTATTATTAAAAGCGTGGACTCCCAACTCGGCACCACCAATTTTTAAAATATAAATGCGGCTAGTTCTCAAGCCCTTCATAAAAACCCTTAGAGCTACGCCTCCGGTTCTAATTATTATGGCCAGGGCTTAGAGAACAATATAAACAAGACTCTCTAAATATTTCTCTCTCATAAATAAGTCGCACGAAATCTCTTTTTAGATTATACTCTATCTCACCTAAATCTCTAATGTAGCAATTCTCTTTAAATCTCTCTCTCTCTCTCTTCTCTCTCCCTCTCCTCTCCGGTTATCACGGACCATTCGGCGGAATGGCCTACTATATTCTACTATTATCTCCCCTCAGAGTACTTCGGTAAATTCATTATCCCTTTTAGTTCCTTTCCCCTGTGGGGGAGGGTTCATTCGAAGAAAAGACGTCCATCAGCTCACAGGAGTCGTTAAGGCCGGAAATGAGCGTACAGCATGACCTGATGTCTACCGTATGTACTGTCGTAAAAGAGCAACGCTCAGACATTACGCTTAACTTTTTGAGTTCTTTTGAAACAGCTCATGAATGAGCCAGATAAATTATATAAAAACAACGTTTATATTGGATTATTTTTAATTAAAACTTAATGTTAACAGTTTTTTAGACAGTATTAGAGAATCGAATAGGTTTTAATTACATACTAACCACATTTATTTATTATTTATTTGATGAGTTCCGCCACATTTTTTCGGAATTATTAAAACATAGCATAAAATATAGCGAAATAAAATTGAGGAAGCGCCAATTTTAAAACTATACATTTTGCGATAAGTCCTGATATGAGGATGATGGAAGTCTAAGGCAGCAGTTAAAATATTTATTTTACACTATTCTTCGTACAAACACACACACACACACACACACACACACACACACACACACACACACACACACATTTCTCTAGAAAACTGTGAGATATCTCAGGAAGAAATCACGCGCCCGAGTAGGTGTGGTTTAAAGCACCTTAGGTAAATTCCGTTCTTCCCTTCAAGTGATTCATGAGTGTAATGAAATTGACTCCATATCCATGGAAACCATTATAAATTGCCCATATATTTTAGAGATCTGAGATCATTCTGCACAGAGACATTGATTTATTTATGTATGAAGCTTTAATGTATTGTTTTTAAGCTTTAAATAAGAATTATATCCAATTTGGAGTAAGTCACCTGTGCTCGCTAAGCATTTTCGGGACCGCAGCCCCCGGGGGATTTTGATAATCCAACATTGCCACCCTCCACCCTCTTGATTAACGTCCGGAAACAATGGTAATAATCCTGGAGGGGGTGGAATTTCGATGTGAGGGACTCCCAACTCGGCACACCACACATCTTTCTGAGCTTAAATTTGCGGCTAGTTCTCAAGCCCTTCACTCCCTTAGAGCTACGCCTCGAGTGAAAAGGAGCCAGGGCTTACGAAGGATTAAAATCAGTCTGTAATTCGGCATCTCTCACACAGAATCTTGTAGGTCTGACTCTCTCTCTCTCCTCAGCTCTTTTCTCGGCACTCTTCTCTATCTCTCTCTTCTATCTCTCACGGCTCTCCTCTCCGGTATTAAAACAGCTAATGGTCTTTCAATTCTATATAGACTCAGAGTACTAATTAAGTGTCCCCCATTATATTTTCAAAGGTGCCTTTTCATTTTGATACTTATAATTGGAGAATATATTTATTATAAATAAATTTATATATATTTGAATTTGGACTTGAGTCGATTGTTGGTGACTCTTGTTAGTGGTTTGGTTGTGGGATTTTTCATATATTTCAGCTTCCACTGCTTATCGCCGCAGCCAGATCGCAACAAGTGTATTTAAATGTCTTCTGTTATAAAGCCGACGTAAGAAATTTGTTAAATAATAGAAATTTGAATTATACCATATAGATGTTTTACATGTTCAAAATATATATATATATATATTATTATCTCATTTTAACTATATTTTACTAGTATACTAGCGGACCCGGCAGACGTTGTCCTGTAGGATAGATCAAGTGATTAGAATAATAATTTAATAATATTATGTTAAAAACAAGAGCTACTTTTAATAACACAATAAACAACAGTTATGTGCACCTTTGCCTAAAGACAAATAGAAAATAAAATATCGCGAAAACTCCGTACGCAAAAAGAAAAGAAAAAAATGAGAGAAGAAATGAGTGGAAGACGTTTTAAAGTTATGTTGTAGAATGTTCGCCAATTGTCTTCAAAAACATGAGTGTGTAATGACCAATAATTGCATAAATTACTTAAATCAAAACCTTATATTTTAATAATAAAGCAACACATTAAATTATTATGTTTGAATGCTTAAATGTATTGTCGACATTCAAATCAGATTAAGATCCAATTTGGAGTAAGTCACCATAACAGTGCTCAAGCATTTTCATAGATAACCTCTCCCTGCTGCAAGGATTTTGATTTAGATGGCATCCTTAAACTCTAAGGTACACTAATTAATAAATACGGATATTAAAATTAATTCACTTTTGAGCGTATTTCGATCGGCAATAAGTTCACTCCCGGATCTTAGCCCTATATAAGGACCCCGACACGAAGTGGTGGAAGTCATATTCGGCATCCTCTGGAGGGGAAATCTTGAATTGACGAACCGTTAATCCTTCACCTTGTTCCGGCCTGCCTAGCTATTCTACTCTCACGGATCAGCACTTTTCTATAGAACCAATCTTTTTGCAAATGTAATAAGATCTAAGTATAATCCGTTGTCCCCGATTATATTTTCAAAGGGCGTTTTTTGATTTTCGATACTTCAGTGATACCCCCCTATTTTTATTATAAATAAATTTAATATAGCTTATGAATTTGGACTTGAGTCGATTGTTGGAATGGCCCTAAATTCACATTACTTGAGTTTTGTCCATATATTCGCTTCACCGTTGATCGCCGCAGCCAGATCGCAACAAGTGTTGGTCCTCGCTTGTCCTTCTGTTAGTGTAAAAAATCTCGTTTATACTTTGTTACATAATAGACAGAATTGAATTATGACCATATAGATGTTACTCTAAATAGGAAAATAAATAACTTTTATCTCTGTTAACTATATTTTGCCAAATAGGAAACGTTGTCCTGTAGGATAGATATGGAATAATAATTTTTAATTTTAGGCTTCCCTTTTAACACAAAAAACAACAACGTGCTCCATCTGTGACGCTAAACCATCCAGGCCGTCACCTAAACGCGTACAAAAAAATGTATTCAAATCGGTCCAGCCGTCTAGGATTAGTTAGAATGTGCACTACACGTCTTTACAAAACAAAGTGGTAGACCAATTATTAAATTATAAAGATATACATATATATAATATAATATATATATATAATATATATATTTAGAAAAGAAAATAATTGCGACATTCAAATCAGATTAACACACACACACGCAGAGTACGTTGTGAATATTTCCTCTGGGGCTCGCCAGAGAGAGAGAAGAACCACGTGGCTTATCCCGAAAGTTACAACTAATTTGAATAGGCTTAAAACTCCCAGTTCGGGGACAGATTGAGGTAAATTTGACCCCATTAGCCTTAACTGTCATTTAACTCACTGACTAAGCTGACAGTTCTTGACTGCCATAACAGTATTAGCATTTACCTGCTAAGTCGGATATACAACATAAACATTCTTTTTGCAAATTAAAAGATCTATAATCGGAGATATGGGCGTTTTTTAGTTTTACGGGGTCTTGTTTCGAATATAAAAACGTAATATAGCTTATAATCATGGTTAAGATTATGCTAATTCACATACCGAGTTTTTTGAAGTCGGTTCTTTGCAGCCCAATAGAATATTTGGTCCCCAATTTGCTTTTTTGCAGTATAATCTCGTTTACAGTGGTCGCTCATGTATTCATGAGCCTCGATCTAAATAGGTAGAAAAACAACTTTTAATGTTGCAGAATTTAACCAATAGGGCTTTTCACTTTTACTTTAGGCTCCCTCACGACCCCACTCCTGCTCCTCGGACATTTTCTAAACCATCCAGGCCGTCACCTAAACGCGTCAAAAAAAAATTATTCAAATCGGTCCTAGGATTAGTTCAAATGACATGAACACATAGAATTACTAAATAAAAATATATACTTAAGGAAAACTCCTAGAATGTATATAGATATAGTATATTAGTGTCCATACAAAGGCTAGCGTTGTGAAAAACCCAATTAGAGAGTCAAGAGAGAGAGAGAGAGAGAGAGAGGAGAGAGAGAGAGAGAGAGAGAGAGAGAGAGAGCGAGAGAGAGAGAGAGCGAGAAGAGAGAGAGAAACCAAAAGTTACAACTAATTGAATAGGCTTAAAACCCCCAACAGATTTTTTCGACAGTTTAGCATTTTACCTGAAACCATTCACAATCGGAATAGATATTCTTTTGAAAATTTTTCCAACATAATGTTGCAGAATTATAACCACTTACAGGGCTTTTCACTTTACTTTCTGTATGACACTTTGAAGTTTCTTTATTCATTAAAATTTCATTCTTTCACATCGGAATATGAAAATTGTTCCGAGTCTTCTTTAAGGAGATTTCCCTTAAGGAGAATCAGTAATTAAGGAGATATAAATGTAAAATACCTAGAAGATGATAAAAATTATATATATATATATATATATATATATATATGTTCGATCCTTACCAATACTGGATATTTCAACGTTTCATGTAAAAATGAAGATTAAGTTCGTTAACGGATGAAATCGGACAGGAAAGAGGAGTGGTATAGAAAGGTGGATTTTCGAAAATTCTTAATAAATTCTTCTTCTCCTTTATTATACGTCGGATTGAAGAAGTATATAGAAAAAATCTTTTTGCTAACTAAATTTTCTTTAAATGTTGTTATTTCATTTATCCACTCTCTTGATTATTAACCGAGGTATTTGCATTTTTTTTTAGTTTTCGGTCTTCAGTAAACCCCTAGTTCTACTAATTGCCATATTAACAATATGCTGTTATATTATGAATCATTTTGTTTGGAGCCTAAATATTCTTATCATTGACCTATTTCGTGACGCTCATGGGAAATGAGCTTAGTTATCGCAGCCCCTGCGTGATGGACATTTATTATTATTATTATTATTATTATATTATTAGGCAGTTCTCCACCATTGTAGATTTTAATTTTCTTGTACAAATAGACTGAGGAAGAGATACAAAAGGAAAATCCCCAATTGAAAACCCAAGAAACCCATCTCTCAGAATGGAATCCACCTTAATTCTCGTTCTAATGTCTGAAAGGAACAGCTTAATCGTGAAGCATTATCTCTAAATTATTGTCCCATTCAATGTTATAAACAAACTCGCCGCTCCCTGAATGGTTCCTGTTAAACTAAATGGATCGCCATAAAAAGGTATTGTGTCCCGGGGTGGGGAGATGCTGTCAATCTAACTAATCCGTCCTGGAAATAGCCCGAGATATTTGAATTCGGCAGACAGAACCTCTGCCAATTTATATCTGCTCCATTGTCCACAGCTTTCACTCGCTCTCTCTTCACTGCCTTTTGTGTCGGACATTTTGTTCCCTGTTCAATTCTGTACAAGGAACGGTTTGGAATGGATAATCCACTTCTTAGAAACCGCCGCAGTGCGTTAAGCTAAATCGCTCTACAATTACCGTTCACTTAGACAAATGGACTTCAGTCTCTTTTGTCGTTGAATAAGAAACGCACTACTTCGTTTTAAGTGCAATTTACTTTACAGAAGACAAATTCAATTTGAACGAGTGTTGCCTAAACTTCCTCGATGCCCAGTTAAATAAGATTGTAAAACTCACTATTAAGCTAGAAAATCATTATTTGCAACCATCTTTAACCATTAATAAAATCCACCATTACTTAGACATTTTAGCGACCCTCAATAAAACTATATAATTCCTTTGGACCAGGAAGAGGCAGCAGATCTTGCAGCCAAGGAAGCTGCAAATTTGAATTCTCCTCCACTTCAAATACATGAAGCTAGGGATTTTAATGTTTGGCTAAAACCAGAGTAAGAAAGAACTGGGAAGCAATATGGGAAGAGATACCCCTTACCAACAAGTTAAAAGGTATAAAAACCTCAGTCAAGCCATGGTTGAGTTCAGAGAAAGTCAATAGAAGGGTGGAAGTAGTTGTTGACAGGATGCGAATTGGACACACCAATCTCACTCATATCCATTTAATAACCAAACAACCCCAACCAATATGTGAAATATGCAAAGTCCCCCTAACCATCCAACATATAATAGAAGATTGTCAAAAATCCACAAGAAAAATTATAATGTGCCCCGGTCGATTACAATGGCACTGCAAGACTCATCTGCGTCCATCGACAAAATGATAAAAATATTAAAAGACACCAACCTCAACAATATGATATGACACAATATTATCTTACCAAACAAGGAATATATGAAATATATTTAAATAAAAAGAGACCTACATGATTAAATATATTAGTTTATAAGATCCTTATGTTAGTTTATAAGACTATGGTAGTATTAAACAATAGTGGTTAAGTACATTGTGAAAAAAAACTGACTAAATATATTGGTTATTAAGATTATTATATTAGTTTATAACACTATGATAGTATTAAAAAATAGTGATTAAGTATATTGAATAAAAAAAAATAGATTTAAAAATTAAAAAAAACCCTGGTAAATATATTTGTTTATAAGATTATTATGTTAGTTTATAAGACTTTGGTACTATGAAAATAAAGTGATTAGGTAAATCGAATTTAAAAAAAAAATCCTGGTAAATATATTAGTTTATAAGATTTTTATGTTAGTTTATAAGACAATGGTAGTATTGAAAAACAGTGATTAAGTAAATTGAATTAAAAAAAAAAAAATCCTGGTAAATATATTAGTTTATAAGATTATTATGTTAGTTTATAAGGCTATGGTAGTATTGAAAAAACAGTGATTAAGTAAATTGAATTTAAAAAAAAAAATCCTGGTAAATATTTTAGTTTATAAGATTATTATGTTTGTTTAAAAGACTATGGTACTATTGAAAAACAGTGATTAAGTAAATTGAATTTAAAAAAAAAACCCTGGTAAATATATTTGTTTATAAGATTATTATGTTAGTTTATAAGACTTTGGTACTATGAAAATAAAGTGATTAGGTAAATCGAATTTAAAAAAAAAAACCTGTTAAATATATTAGTTTATAAGATTATTATGTTAGTTTATAAGACTATGGTACTATGAAAATAAAGTGATTAGGTAAATCGAATTTAAAAAAAAATCCTGGTAAATATATTAGTTTATAAGATTATTATGTTAGTTTATAAGACTATGGTACTATCAAAATAAAGTGATTAGGTAAATCGAATTAAAAAAAAAAAATCCTGGTAAATATATTTGTTTATAAGATTATTATGTTAGTTTATAAGACTATGGTACTATCAAAATAAAGTGATTAAGTAAATCGAATTTAAAAAAAAATCCTGGTAAATATATTTGTTTATAAGATTATTATGTTAGTTTATAAGACTATGGTACTATCAAAATAAAGTGATTAAGTAAACCGAATTTAAAAAAAAATCCTGGTAAATATATTTGTTTATAAGACTATGGGTAGTATCAAAATAAAGTGATTAAGTAAACCGAATTTAAAAAAAAAATCCTGGTAAATATATTTGTTTATAAGATTATTATGTTAGTTTATAAGACTATGGTACTATCAAAATAAAGTGATTAAGCAAATCGAATTTTCAAAACAAATACTGGTAAATATACTAGTTTATAAGATTATTATGTTAGTTTATAAGACTATGGTACTATCAAAATAAAGTGATTAAGTAAATCGAATTAAAAAAAAACATAAAAAACTCTATTTCATCCAATTTCACACTAAAACTAAGTTCTACATACCGCAAACAATATAAGCATCTATAGTTGAAGGGCGTAATAACCTAGAAGTTGATCGCTCATAAACCCGCAACCTAACCTAAATCATTTTTTGTATATTTGGTAATTCAAATAAAGGGTTAGAACCGCCAATATAAATGATACTGGAGCCCCATTAGCCAGTGACGACGGTCTCCACCGATAGGTATGACAATAGTTTGTATATTTAGTTAATCAGAACATACGTTGTAACAGCCCTTATTCAAATAAAATAAAAAAGGGTCCCGTGTGCGCCACGTATTTGCATTTATGTCAAGAAATAAAAGCTCAGTAAGAACAATATTCGGTATTTAGTTTTCTAATAATGTGATTCATAATATGACAGCTAATTGTCATTATGACGTGAGTAGGAGTGGGGGCTTTTTTTACTGAAGGCCAAAAACTAAAAAATGCAAATATCTCGGTTAATAACCAAGATAGTGAAAACACGTACATAGCAACCTTTAAAGAACATAAGATTAGCAAGAAAATTCTTATTTTACAATTACTTAGATCAGACGCATTTATATATAATTGTTTTATACAAAAAGAAAGATCAAGTAACCGATTACAGATGAAATCGGACCAGGGGGAGGGGGGGTTATAGGGGGAGAGTTTAGAAAATTCTTAATATCTACGTTATTATGCGCCGGATTGAAAAATTGTATAAAACCAACCTGATATCAAATGCAATGTTCTATAAATGTTGCTTTGTACATTGTTTCACTATCTTGAATATTAACTGAGATATTTGCATTTTTTTAGTTTTTGGTCTTCAGTAAAAAAAAAAACCCAGTCCTACTCATCTCATATTAACAATATTCTATTAAGTTATGAAGCACTTTATTTGAAGCTTAAATACCAAATATTGTTCTCATTGAACTATTAAGTTTTGAAAAAAATGCCAATATGCGGGAAATCTGCTTAGTTTACTCAGCCCCTGCCTGACGGACTTTTTTTTTTGGTTCTATTATTAATATGACAAAAGGAAATTTTGTACCACCGGCAACGAGAACACTAAAACAGAGATGCAAGAGTATTATGGTGTTGTATTTGTTGGGAATGGGATGAGAGTGAAGGGAGCAATGTAAGCATGTGCTATGAATTTATAAAAGGATTTCGTCTCAAGAGCCCAAAGGGGATCCCATGAATAGAGACCTCGCAGCATATATCATACATATCCTCTATTATCTCAGCCGATTTTCATCTTTTCTATATGTCATAAATATTTAAATTATTTCTTGTCAATACAGCTTTTTACCTTAACAACCTTTTTGATCAATAATATATACTATTATTTATGTATATATATATATATATATATATATATATATACATTGTAATATTTAAATATTGTCAATGTTTTAAACACAAATTTGTCAAACATAACAATAGAATTAGCTTCTAAAATTAAAACAATTGTACAACCAAAAGGATATGCAGATTTAAGTAAGGCAGACAAATCAGAGTAGGTCAAATCAAACTTTAAATCATTTCTTATTAGGTTAAGAGTTATATATATATATATATATATATATATCTATATATATATATATATATATATATATATTATATAGGACGAACGAAATTTAAATTTTGAAATATTCGAGCGGTAATGGCTTCTTACTATCATTAAAGTAAGTGATTTCAAACAGTATTTTATTAATGGTTGAATATATCAAAGGGAATATATTTTTTTAGCTAAAATATACAGGATTTTTATGTATTATACTGGATCATATTGAGTTACGAAAATTGACACGCGACCTAACGAAGATTCGTAGAAGAAGGTAGGAGATAGTTTTGGTTTATCTAAGTTCAGAGGACATAAGATATGTTTTATTACTTTTTATAGAAACACCTATTTTAGCAGTTTTCCCTTAAGGGAACATTTCTTCAAATGTCCATCGATCCTACCTAGGAGAGGACGAAAATAAGGTCTGTTCAAATCTTTTGTGATTGTGCAATCTACAATTTCTATGGGATTGAAATATTAAAAGGAAAGTGGCTTTATTCGTCTAAAAAAAGTAGGAATATTTTTAATCAAGTTTCTTTCTTTTTCAAAATTTGTTTGATCCTTACTTCTATAGTTCTATACTCTGTAGTTGAACGACTGAAAGCAATTTTAATTTATTTAAAAGGATGAATATTAAAATGTTACAATATACATAGGGAGGGTTTATAATGTTTTATAATAAGATGATAAAAGTAAAATGATCAATTTATATAATAAACATGACTATAATTTACAAAATAAACAGAGATAGACAGTATAATACATTTCAAAATGTATTAAAACAAGAAAAAGAAATTTAAAAATATTATGATATTCACGGAGGACATTTAATACTTTTTCTATTCGCAAAAATTAGAGCATAAATATTTCATTATACACAAGCTAGGCGATTTTAACAGATTTCCCTTGAGGGAGATCAAGCTACTGGGGCCGTACACATGACGCGATTTTCGAAAAATTCATTTTCAAATGTCCATCTATCCTATACAAGTGAAGACGAAAATGAAGTCCGTTCAAAATTATACATTTGTCAGTTAACGCTGTTAGAGGTCGCAATTTTTGTTTCATCGTTACCAAACTCGATACTTAAACGACGTATGTAAAAGATCATATCATGTTCGCTTACGGCTAAAATTTGAACTATTAGGGGGGGGGATAAGAGGCGGGAATTTCGAAATTAGAAAATATCATCGCTATTATACGTCGGATCGAAGAATAGCATTTGACCAATCTTATTGCAACTTTAATGTACTAAACATGCTTTATATATTTTTAATATTAGGCAAGATATTGGTATTTTTTACTTTTCAGCCTTTAGTAAATCTCCACTTTTTGTCATCGCACTATAAAAATAAGCGATTCAATCATGAAATGTTTTGTTGCAATGATATGTACCAAATGTTCTTTTGAATAGAGCTTTATTATGCAAGATACATGTAAATATTTAGAATGAGGAAGTCACAATTAAGAATTTATTTATCGCCTATTTCTACTCGTCGGTTTTTTTATTTCGAAATATAGAATATATGATAAGACGAAATGACTTGTGTGTCATTACCAAAATGCGGAAAATCTGCTTAGTTTTCACAGCCCCTGCGTGACGGGTCTACTTTTACGTCATTGTGGGCGTCTATGGAAATGTTTCTCGCTGTCATATTAACTACCTCTTTATTTAAAGTACTCAAAATCTTGAGTGAGCCATTAAGTCCAGGAGGGTGGATTATACTTGTTGTTTATCCAGGGGCACCTGCCACCCCCTCAGGATTTATAGTAAGGGATGAAATTAAAACATACCCCTAGGGCACATCCACCCTCTCTGCCGGCCACCCCTCCAACTAACTACCCACACCCACACAAACAAATCTCATTCACCTAATCTTTTTTTTTCTCATTTTTTTTTTTTTTTTTTAACCGCTCCCTTTTTCTATTGTATGCTGTGCTCTTATCTCATGTATATTGTTCAGATTTCGCAAGCACTTAACTAAAACCAAGAGAAAAAAAGTATCTTGAAGCTAAATACTCTGAATGCACTCCAGTAATTATAGCCAAGGATGCTTCTTTTTTTAAATTAAGTCAATTTTATTTTGTTTAAACCAATTTAGTAAAAGTAGTTCATTTTTCAAGTGAACAATTTCTTTTTATTAGATTAGATTTTATTTTCAATTGCTTAATGAATTATTCCCATGCAATATGGGTTCAGCTTTTATATTATAATTGTGCTAATCTATATTAGTTGTATTATTATACCATTATTGATTATATGTAATTAATAATAGGTTTCTGAATTAAAAAAAAAAAAACGATAGTTAAAATAAAATGATTTAAAGCAACCGTAAAAAAACAAAAACAAAAAAAAACAGAAAAGTATATTGAAAACAGTAAATGAAGAAGAAAAACATTCTAAAAGTTCTTTATTTTTAAATATATAAAATTAGAAAAGAATGCCATATATACTGAAAATGAAAAGAGAAAACTTAACTTTAAAAATAATATGGATCATAAAAATAATTTTTATATCACAAAGCTAATGATAATGATGACCTCAATTTCACTACATTGGCAAAATATCTATAAAATAGCATTAGATCATCTTGGGATAAAGTGTTATTAAAATCATGGAACCAGCTAAAATATAGGAATATGATAAAAAATTGTCATATTAATTTAATTAAATCTAAATATTATCCAATTATAATATGCTGATATGTCTAAAATTACATCCACTCCAGTAAATATAGTGAAAGATGTTTCTTTCTAAACTAAGTCAATTTTATTTTGTTTAATCCAACGAAGCAAGAGTTCATTATTTTTATGTATACTATAGTTAAAAATTAATTATATTGCAAAGCAGTAAGATTTATTTGCAATATTAAAATATTTTATTACATGGCTCAAGAGTTTTAAAGAAAAATGCATCGAAACCTTTAACTATTTGGTTCATGAACTCCTCTAGTGTGTCGATCAACACCTGGCAACATTTTAAATTTAATATTGTTTTACATTCTTGAATTTTATATCATTTAAAATTGAACAAAAATATATTAAATTTCTCACTAAACCGAAAATGATGAAATTATATTTTTTATGACCAAAGCCAATTTTTTAAGATGCCTTGTTTATTTATTTATTTGGTGAGCTCCGCAAATAGGCGATGTCGCTCAGTATCATTTATTTTCATTTCCCTAAATTAAAACGTTAAAATACAGAAATAAAGGAAAATGCTTTCAATTTTATAAAAACACAGTATAAAATATAGCGAAATAAAACTAAGGAAGCGTTAAAAATAAACTATAAATTTTTGAGGATTAATCTTGGTTTGAGGATGATGAAAGTCTAAGGCTCGTCCGTTAGCCGGCCAGATTTAATAAAAATGCAAAACACTCGGTTAATATTAAAGATAAAGAATAAATGTATATAAAATTATTTATAGTAAATTTTATTTGCAATGCGATTGATTCTGTACAATTTTTCGATCCGACGTTTAGTAACGGAGACATTTCGAATAATCCAAAATCCTCCCCTCTAAACCCCCCCCCCTCCCACAGGTCCGATTTCAGCCATTAACGAACTTGATCTTTCGTTTTACATAAAACGACTAAATATCGAGTTTGGTAACGATCAAACAAAAATTGTGACCACTAGAGCGGTAACAGACAAATATATATATATATATATATATATATATATATATATATATATATATACATACACAGTTTTGAACGGACTTCATTTTCGTCATCTACTAGGTAGGATCGATGGACAGTTGAAGAAAAATTTTGAAAATTCCGTCATGAGTACAACCTCAATAGCTGATTTCCCTTAAGGGAAATCTGCTAGTACGTAAATTATTTATCTCGCAAAGAAGTTATGTTAAAACCGTAAAATACTAACATGTTGGTGAAGAAATGAAACATTTCAACCAAGACATGTTCAAAAATGAAAGCCCAATTGAAAATTATTGATCTAGTGATTTAAAATGTGGATACTCAAATAGTTACATATAGATTTTGTCTTTAAAAAATAAGTGATTTTATGGTGACTAATTAATACCTTAGATTTGTTAATAATGTTTTAAAACAAAATGTTTATTAGGTTACTGTTAGACCGTAAATTATTTGATATTTAGATAAAAGATAGGTCAAAACGTACATAAAAAGAGTGTTAAATTCAATCAATGAAAATTATTGCAGTTTTAATTGAGTTCAAGTATGACAATTCGGTTGGCATTACTTTATTTATAAGGAGTGTGTTGAGAGTTATTAAAATCAAAAACAAAAAAAAAAAAACAACAAAAAAAACCGACATTTAATACGAATGAGCTATAAGAAATAGTTGCTTCAAAAAGCTTTTGAGAGGAATTTGAACGTTTGAAAGGAGGCCTGGGGAGAAATGTCTCCCGAAGAAAGGGACATGGATTCCCGCATTGTTGGAGAGTTATGCGGGCTTAGAAATACAAGACATTCTTTTATCCAGGGGCTCAAATTGAATATCACCACCTCAAAATTGATCATATGATTGAACAATGGCCAATGAACGTTTGAATACTGCTTATACTAATTTAAAAAATCCGTAGTTATTGTATAAGATCATTAACAAACATATGAATTTTTATTTGACCTCCAGTGTGTGGAAATTAAAGTTACAATAGCACTGTTTAATTCATTGAAAGCAGAAGTTAACAAGAATTCAAGAAAGAAATATAAATTGCAGATATCGTTATTTTATTATTATTGCAAATTTAAAAAACTTATTACTTCTGAATATGTTTAACACTTTGACTGCGGCTGACGACACGTTGTAGGTTTTGTGAGTTTTTCCCAGGTGCGGGCCCCGACAGGTTGTCGTCAGGTCATAATAGAAAGTTAAATGGGTGGGGATTGCTCCAGCCTTTCCCAAACCATTCCGTATTTGACTCTAGCACAGTGAAAGAGGTCCTTGAGAGAATTGCTTCTTCGCCGCAAGATTCCTTGTTTTTTTTTAATTGTTTTCGACTATTTTACAAAAAAGGTAAGTTTGAATGATTATTTTTTTAAAAGTTTTCGTTAATAATAATTGCTAATGATAAATATCTATTTAAGAAGTAGCTAAATGAATTAAAACAAGCCTATTTTGTTGGGAAAATATTATTTCAAACCCGAATTTATAAATCCAAATTGTTTTATATTTTACGAAATATTAATAAAAAATCAATTATAAATTACTGAATAATAATTCATCGATCAGTGATTGTGAACAATGTCTTTATTGTTTGATTTTACGGTTTTCTAAGTAAAAATATAATAACTAAATACGTGAATTACATTATTAGACTACGGCTAGGGAGTATGGTGCTTTCCCGGTGCGGTTGACGACAAACTGTCGTTCAGCGGTTTTCTTCGCGGAAAACAATTAAAAGATGATACAATTTATAATATACAGTTAAAGTAAAGTAAAACGAAACTAATTAACAAAAAAAAAGTTTCCGCCCTACTAAAAAATATTGTTGAAAATCTCTGCAGTCAACGTGCTAAATATTATCAATAAGTAAAGATGTAAGCATGTATTATTGAGCAATATCGTCAAATTGCGAATGCTCCAACTAATATATCAGTAATGTATTTGAAGGCGACAGATTAATGTCAGGAGAAGAAATGCCTCCTATAAGATTATAATACTGTGACCCGCAACGGACATCTGTCTTGCGGGATGATACGGATGACTAGAGAAACTGTAATGTAAAACTGTATTTCTCTAAATGGAATAATTTAAAAATACAAATATTATAGTAACAAGTTCTTATACAGTTTATAAAAATAATTCAGTGTACAGAACATTAATAAATTTCAATTACATTACTCTCCCTGTATTTTTCTACTGTGTCAATCTTCAAGCCTTCATTATGGAAGAACTAGTCATCATGTCTTCTCAGCCGTCAATATTACCTTTGGATTCTTCAGTTTTGTCCCCTTTACATTTTTAGCAGATTTCCCTTGTCCTATGGCTAATTCAGATAGGATATCCTCAGGTTACCATCTTCCCATTCCTAAACTTTAACAGTATTTGTATACGGCTAAACTGGATAGAGGGGGTACCATAAATTGCTGCCTTTCACTTACTTTTTGGAAAAAAGGACCAGTGAAGTGAGCAGTTTTCCCAGTTATATACATTCCTGTATTATAAATTCAGGCTATTCTATGTTGTTCCATTTGTAATGACCTTTTTAAAACGAGACTTGAATGTATGCTGACCATGAGATATTTACAGGTACTGGAACATTAAGTGACAAGCCAATATATAAGTATAATTGTACATAAGCCAAGAAGATGAAATTAATTGAAAAAATCATGCATGGTAAATACTTTGTTTGTGAAAAATGAATGTAAGACGAGCCCCCTCCATTTTACCTAGAGATCAATCCTACCTAAAGTCAACGGTCTGAGGTCTGATTTCTAGCAAGGCTTTCTATCTGAGTAAATCGTTTACTTTCTGATGCAATTACTGAATTATTTTAATGTTTGAACGAAGTAGAACAAAGCGAATCGTCACGACGGAAAGTTGGTATGTTATAACAATAAAAGAGTCTTTTTATTGTTTTATTTGTATTTATTTTCATGGATTCGTAGACATTCTGGAATTTTGGGAAAGGAAGTCGCTGATTAAGCAGCAAAGTCAGTTTCTTAGTCTTCCGAAATTACAAAATGTTACACAAAAATACCAAATATACGCATCAAACATTTAGTACACACAGACAGCATAAAGAAATGGCAACAGCATTCGACTGTGACAATTAAAGGACAGCATTTAAAGACTTTCATTCCTGATATTGCAGAATATTTGAACATTAAACATACACCTACTGACTATTACACAAAACAATTATTAGCAGGACATTGTTAAATTAAAGTGTACCCAAACAGATTTAAACTGACTAATAACCCATTATGCCCATGTGATTTCACTACTGAACAGACTTACACCCATCTCTTACATGACTGTGCACTACTTTTAAACGAAAGGTAGGTTTTAAAAGAAACATCAATGAAAATAACAAACCGATGGCCTGTTGAGCATAGATTTTTTTTTCTATAAGTGCAGTAAAACACTGAGGAAATTTGCAGAAGTGTTGTACCAGAAAATAAGTTATTAGAATAGCTATTATGGGTAAATTGATAATATACTATTACTAAAAATTCCATTTTACTTTTCATCATTTAATTTTTTGTTCAATAATGTTCTAATTTATATATTGGAGCTAAGATTAATTATTTATATTTATATCTTAAAAAAAAATTGTATATGTTGTTTAAAATTTGTAATTAATCTACATATACATGTTATGTACTATATTGTGCGGGACATGTAGGAAATAAACTCCCTCTCTAAAGGGCTACTTCATTGAGGAAATATATGTTGTTTTATTATAATGGTTTGGAACAAATGTCTGATTAATAAAATGTGTTTTTGAAATCGAGAAGGATTCGCGTTAGTAATGAAACTAGTCGTTAGATGGACAATCTAAATATCTTATTTATGATTTAACAGATCTATTATAAACTTCCTCAATACGTTTTTTGAAACATTCCATTTTTCAGTTTTACCCGAAAGGTAAAATTTCATGCTACCTTATTTTAACTGAATAACACAGAACAACGATAGATAGTACCAGCTTTATTTACAGCTATCATTACATAGTTTCCTGCTTTCTCTATTTCGTAATCAAGCTTTGATTCTGAAAGTGTTCATTTCTTTGGGGATTCAGGTACAACAAACATTTTGAAAAAGACGGATGGAAACCCGAGAAGGGTCGGCCCACCTCAATAAGAAGTTGAAAGGACTGTTGAAGGGAGAAGGGAGGGAAAATGAGAAATGTCCCTCTCGGGAGATGAGGACCCGCATTGAAGGCCAGTCAGGCGGGATAGTATCACCTTCTATCCAGGGGCAGCAGTCTAAGCCCTCGCTCAGCTAGGGCGAAGTAACAGTTTGGGATTATGACACACCTATCACAATGGCTGCTGTAATTTATTTCAAATATTTCTTGTAAATATCTATTACTCGTGAGTTAGTGGGCTTTAGTCTCTTTCCTGTTGTAACTGAGTTCCACGACAGCAATAGAAGAACACATCACAAATGGCTCAGAGTTGCAAAATATTAATACATGTTACTGTGTGTTTAATCCTAAATACTGATGTGTCATAAGAATGGAAACCCCATTCTTCTTGGTATTAGCTTGTTCCCTGGTTTCGGCATTCGATACCATTCAAGGGGCTCAGGTTAGCCATGTTAGTTAAAGCGTTACCTTTAATCTCACATGGTAATCCTAGAGTGGCGAGTTCGATTCCCGTCTGGACAATGGCATTTATTTAGTGACGGAATTCATTAAATAAAATCCTGAGTGCCACCCCGACTAGAAAAGGGTGGTAACCTGTAGATAACCCGTCCCAAATTAGCCTGAGTTGCAAAAAAGTGGACGTTAATAAATAATAATAATAACGTCATTCAAGTATGCTTGTCTCGCCAGTTTTAATGTTCATTACCAACAGACAGTTTCTCCACAGTTCCTATGTCCTAACAAGGTCTTCCACAGTTTCAACGTCCCAGTAGTTCGTAAGCTGTCTAGTTCTTGTTAGCCTAAAAAGTTTCATTATCCGCATCGGTAATGTTACCAAAGCTGCATTTTCGTTGTACGATTGCCACTATAAACTTCATTATATAAGTGCAGGCATGTCCCAAAACCAAATTATTGACACTAGAAAGGCACTAGCTTCATTATAAGCACCTCGCTGTCAGATAACCTGCATTATCAGCAACGACATGTATGGAAGAAGATCATTATCTGAAACGGTCGGTCACTAAGGCTTCATTATCAGCATCAGCCAGCCAGAAGATCTTTATCAGCATTAGTCAGTCACTTAAGCTTCATTCTCAGCATCAGCCAGCCAAAATGTCATTATCAGCAGCTGAAAGTCAATGAAGCTTCAATAACATCATCGGCCGCCAGAAAATCATTATCAGCAGCAGTCAGCCTCTTAAGCTTCAATATCAGCATCGGCCTGCCAGAAGATCCTTATCAGCATCGGCTTGCTAGAATATCATTCATTATAAGCATCGACCTGCCAGAAGCGACAATATCAGCGTCGGCCAGCGAAAGATCATTATCAGCAGCGGTCAGTCACTAAAGCTTCAATATCAGCATCCACCTGCCAGAAGATGATTATCTGCATTGGCCAACCAAAGATCATTATTACCAGCAGCCAGTCACTAAAGCTTCAATATCAGCCCCCACTTGCCAGAAGATGATTATCAGCGTCGGTCAACCAAAGATCATTATCAGCAGCAGCCAGTCACTAAAGCTTCAATATCAGCATCCACCTGCCAGAAGATGATTATCTGCGTCGGCCAACCAAAGATCATTATTACCAGCAGCCAGTCACTAAAGCTTCAATATCAGCATCCACCTGCCAGAAGATGATTATCTGCATTGGCCAACCAAAGATCATTATTACCAGCAGCCAGTCACTAAAGCTTCAATATCAGCATCCACCTGCCAGAAGATGATTATCTGCGTCGGCCAACCAAAGATCATTATCAGCAGCGGCCATTCACTAAAGCTTCAATATCAGCCTCCACTTGCCAGAAGATGATTATCTGCGTCGGCCAACCAAAGATCATTATCAGCAGCAGCCATTTACTAAAGCTTCAATATCAGCCCCCACTTCTAAGAAGATGATTATCTGCGTCGGCCAACCAAAGATCATTATCAGCAGCTGCCAGTCACTAAAGCTTCAATATCAGCCTCAATCAGTAAGGAAACCACTATCAGCAGCTGTCAGTCACTTCAGCTACGTTAACTCCACTTAGGAAAGCTTTATTTCAGTGACATGTCATCATCAGCATCGTCATGCCAGAAGATCACTGTCAGCATCGTCCTGTGGGATATAAGATCATTATCCGGCATTGCTCCTAGAAAATCTGCTAGGTTTACACTGCTCCAGCGTGAAGGACTTCTTTTTAAACACACTTCTTTCTTTCACAACTTCTAACAATAGGAACGAACAACAAAAGATAAATATTTGTTGTATTAGAGCGTTGTAGGGGAGAGAGTGCTGACACGAGATGGATAGGTTTGTCGTTATGGTAAGAAGGTAATTGACGTGATGTCAGTGGTGCCAACCTCCCCCAACTCTGAATTTCCCTCACGTCCCCTTCTCATCCCCTTCAGAGATTACCTCTTCTTCGAGCCAGCATCCTCCAGGACTTCCTCACGCTCGGCGTCCACCTTCATTACATCGTTTAGCTTGGACATTACCTCGCCTAAAGGAGGATATTTACGGCCAAAGGAGGAGTTGAGCCTCATAATGGAACGCCCAGAATAAATTGAGTTTTCCCTCGCAAAGTCCAGGACGGGATAATCCAAGTGAAGAATTAGGTTGTGAAGGGGCAAAAGGATCTTAATGAATCCCTGGTTTTATAAATTAGGAAGGAGACGACTTGGGTAAAGGTCAGTAAAAACCTCTTTGGGTTATTCTAAAAATGCCTCTAAATATGATTTATGGCAAAACGTAATACAACTCAAGGTCAGAAACAATTTTCTATGTAATTTATTATTAATTTCCTTGCTATCATATTAAATAAAGTCCGTCACGCAGGGGCTGCGTAAACTAAGCAGATTTCCCACTTGAAGTTTTTACAATAGAGAAATCTGCCTAATAATAACAGTAGTAGTAACCTATTCTCACGAGGACGAATAGTTAGTGAAACCGCCACACTAGCGCTCGGCGGAACCGACCGAACCTAGCCGACCACACTCACAATACAAATGCAAATATCTCGGTTAATATTCAAGATACAGAATAAATGTATAGAACAATATTTATAGTAAATTCAATTTGCAATAAGATTGGTTCTATACAATTTTTTGATCTGACGTATGGTAACGGAGATATTTCGAATTTTCGAAAATCCCCCCTCTAAACCCCCCTCCCACTGGTCCGATTTCAGCCATTAACGAACTTGATCTTTCTTTTTAAATAAAACGATTAAATATTGAGTTTGGCAACGATAAAGCAAAAATTGCGACGGCTAGTGCGTTAACTGACAAATATATATATATATATATATATATATATATATATATATATATATATATATATATATAAATATAGATTTATATATATAATTTTAAACGGACCTCATTTTCGTCATCTCCTAGGTAGGATCAATGGACATTTGAAGAAATTTTTCGAAACTCGCGTCATGAGGACGACCTCAATAGCTGGTTTCCCTTAAGGGAAATCTGCTACAATTTATTCCAACGAAAAATTTCAGCTCAATAGAATTATTAAGAAGACCTCAACTAAAGAACAATAAATACGTTTTGGGGTTGAATTGTAATTATACTTCAAAATATTTTTATGTAAAAATTTGATATAATTGAAGTCCAGAAACAGTCTGCATTTTATGGATTTATTTTATATATCAGGTGCTTAGGCAGCAGGGTCTCTCGAAAAGTTGTTTCTGAGAAAATATAGATACCTGCAGCAGACACAGCTTTTTACCCTGACTTTTAGTAATATTTGTCTAATTGAAACAATATCAAAGTTGACTAGGATTCAAAAATAACTCTCTACTGTTAAACCTTTGGCTAGGATGGTGTAATAGCAACAGCCTAGCCAAAACATTTTCTCTATATTAACCATTAAAAGTAAAGTTTTCATCGAAAGTACTAAAGTTCAATTTATATGGTTCATGGTTGCTTATTGAAGTCCACTTCAAGGCACTATGGCTAATCAGGAAGGTTGTCCACATTATTCTAGACGAAGTAAGGGTTATGAATTTTCTTTAGCAAGTTCATCTAGCTGATGAATTAAGTTAATATTTTTTTTTGGTCTTAATAAGCCTTAAAGTCGTCATGAAATAGATTCCTATTTTACATAATTGACAATCAAACCATATCCATGGCTATCCTGTGACCGGAATCGATTGAAAAAGACATAAAAATGAAATTATCAATTGATATTTAAATATTTGTTTTATATATATAAATAGTTTAATACTATTGTAAAAACAAAGAGAACATCAGTTAAATTGATAATAAATAAGATTCTAAAGTATAGAAAAATTGCGCTACTTTTAAGCTAAATATTGAATTCACACACTTGAATAAAATATTTCACATTATTATCTTTAATTTCCAAATTAACGTTCATCATACTACGAGGTCTAGTTGGGGCTGGATACCTACAGGTTACCGAAATAATCTTGTCAGGGGTGAATTATGAATTTCATATAGTGAGTCCGTCACTAATTAGTTTTAATTTCCTAAATTACATTATAGTATTAACATTATGATGTTATATAACAAAATATAGAACTAATTTAGGGTAAAACGATGATATGGCAAAAAAGCTATTGCAGTTGTACTCATGGTTGGTCCAAAATTATAATATATATATATATATATATATATATATATATATATATATATATATATATATATATATATATAGGGTGATTAGTGGGAAACGTATGTTTTTGACTCCGTAGCATTCAAGGAATCATGCGTTTCTCGGTAAGCACCCTATGAACACTCACACACATGAACCTTTCCGGAAAAGCAGAAACATGGAATATTTGAAAAAAGATCATCGAGATAGTTTATAACAGTGTTGCATGTCTGTTAAATCATAAAACATTTAGTTTGTCCATCGATAAACTAGTTTCATTACTGATGAGTTATATAATTAATAGTTATATATATATATATATATATATATATATATGTGTGTGTGGTGTGTTGTTCTTTTCGGAGTTTTGGTCAATGTTGGTGAAATGAATCTTAGTTTATGCCGATATTTCGAGAATCTTTATTTTCTCTTCCTCAGGGCTGTAAAAATTACATGTACTACATTATAATATTGCACATTGTTGTTATACATTGTTGTAAAAGGGTGTTTTTTCCTTATTATTACTTACCAAGACTAAATATGTTTATAGACTATTATAAATTCTTATTGCACTATGACTAGGGTTATAGTAACCTTCCTTGATTTGTTTACATAGCAGGGTCACAGCCTTTTGTATGTTTTATATATTTATAGTATGGTGTATTTGTTTGTTAAACTATATTATAATTGTTGTACTGTGGTTCTTATATTATTTTACAATGGTTATTGCTATGCACTATTTTAATTATTGCTATGTTTTGTTAAATCTATGTTATTGCCACTTACCACTATGTTATTGCAACTTATATTATTTTACAATAATTATTGCTATGCACTATTACAATCATTGTCATGTTATTTTAAATTATAATTATTGTTGTGTTATGTTAAAGTATATATATATATATATATATATATATATATATATATATATATATATACATATATATACAAGCTTTGTCTGTTACCGCTCTAGTGGTCGCTATTTGTTTAATCGTACCAAAATAGATATATAGGCGGTTTATGTGAAACTATAGAACGTCAGTGACTGAAATCGGAGTGGGGAGGGGGTGGATTAGAGGAGAGGAATTTCGCGAAATTCAAAATATCTTCGTTTTTTATGCGTCAATGGATAAATTGTGTATAATCAATATTACTGTAAATAATAATTCAAAATGTCTCCGTTTTTATGAGTCCGATCATAAAATATTATATAACCAATCTTGTTAACATATTGACGCTCTACAAGGTTGTTCATTGCATTTTTTCGTATCTCTTATAATTGGGCAAGTAATTCGTGCTCTCTGGTTTTTAGTCGGGATTTGACATCAATCTTAGTGTGTCATACCAGCACGTGGGATATCTGCTTAGTATACGCGGCTCCTGCGAGACGGAACTTTTATCTACCAAGTATCTTTGTGTAAGCCCGACGAGAATCAGAAATATGTGAACAAAGATGTTAAATTTGTGATTACAATTTTATTTAATTGATAAATGGCCTAAAGTAAATTGTGTTGTTAGGAAAGACTGAAATGACAATTGTTTTTATAGAATTACTTTTAAATATGAGACAAATTGAATGTCAGGAATTAAATGTGTCGAGAAAAATAAAGCAGATAAGAAAGGAAGTGTTAAAGTTTTTAATAAGTGGCACTGTTGGATTCATGCTAAATAAATGAAGTTATTTTCAATTTGAACAAAAAATGGGATGGCTACAATGCTCTTCTCAGCATAGGGATACATTTAGTTCTACTATAAAATCTCATTAAACTATTTGTCTTACAATTACCTCAGCAATTTCATACCGAGGTTTTATTTTAATTATATGAGGTAATATTTATTTTCCATAACGAACCTTAGGGAACTAGAGAACCTCCTCCCACTCCCCAGTTGGATTAAATCCCAATTCATAAATTGAAGATAAAATAACTCCAACCCTTGGTAATACACCCCCCGTAGCCCGAAACGTAATATTCCTCGCCTCAGAAGGAGAAAGGGCGAACAAACAGATTATTTACTGAACAATTTAAATAGGGGATTCTTTGCTTTACAATTCCAACCCCCACCCCTTGGGGTTTGTTTTACCAGGACGATCCGAGATCCTGTCTCGGCCCGAATTACCACAATAATCCATCTTCAAGGATATTCTTCTCCCTTTTTTTCTACTTTGTGTAATTCAATTTTTCACTTTATATTTCCTCTTTATTCTTGTAATAATGAGATGGATTGTTTACCGCGAACTTAGTTTTTTTCTTCTGAGGCTTAGAACCTGTAGATTATTTTTAAGTATTGAATTTTAGTACATTAAATAATTATTTGGGAGAAATATCGCGACCCAGCAACACTGAAATCTGTGACATTTTGAATCCAAATTTTAAACTCGAAGAGAAAGATTGGAATTCAAGAATAAAAGGAGAAAAGGATAATTTATTTATCATCTAGCGTGTGTACAGCCTGATTTTGGTGAGCTTGTCGTCAAATAAGTTCACCTAGAGCTATTATGAAAATTAGTTCACCAAGAGAGGCCCAAAGCCATATCATTTAAGGACAATCTATTAGAATTTACATTGTATAAATAATTACAAAAGGAAAATATTTTGTCACGCTGTAAATATAGAACAAAATAATATTATAAATACTAATTCTGTCCGGGATGTTTTTTGTCATGTTCTATTACATTTACTGAATGTGGAAGCATATTTCTATCTAATTGTGAATTGTTCAAAAGTTAAATCTAAAACCTAACCATTCATTTAGAGCTATGAATGAGATTGAATAGAAACTTACTATGAATTAGCTAGCCTCATATTGTAGCACATCATTGACAGTTTAAATATTTAAAACAAGGAGTAAAGTCAAAAAGGAAGTACAACATACTCCACAGATATTTATTTAATGTATTTCCCTCTACATAGTAACCCATAATAATAATATCCTGAGAAATTTATGAATGCTGCCAGGAATTTATATCGGACAGATTAAAACATTTATTATTGCAATGCTCAGAATACAGCTGTCATAGAGAGTAATACTTGAAGACTTTTATAGCCACAAGTATGACTTAATATCCCTTAATTGAAAATATTCTTCACATTGAGAACATTCATAAACTGGACATGATTTACTTTTTCCTTTCAGCAGTATGCAACTAGGCAACGACATAGTATATACAATTACCTTGACAATTAAACACTATAATACAGAAACGTCCAACGAAGTAAATTTACACGTCACAGTAAACAAATAAATAAATAAATACATACGATGTTAAAATAGTACTAATCAGATTAAGTTATAAATAATTTTAGAAGTTCATGTACTTTCTGAAAACATTTGTTTAAAAAATGTATTATTTTACGTATATAGTAGGTTAATATTATGTGATTAGATCTTATATTTTTTTCATATATTATTAGTAAGATTACTAACACTAAATTGGCCAGACTCAGGCTAAAATATGTATATATTAGCCTATAAACTCCCCCCCCCCCAATGAAACCCAATGAGGAAGAGTTTTATTTTTCTGCACATCCCATGCATGTTTTCATTCATTTCATGTGCATTTTTTGTAACAATTTGTAACGTGCATATATATTAAAAACTAAACACAAATTAGCTTTATTCCATTATAACTGAAGTATTTTTTCCATGAACTGCCAAAGTACTTGTAGTGTGAAGGTACGCGACTTATACTATTACTAATCTTAATATTGTTAAGACATTCTCAACCATAAGGAGAATTCGAAAATTGTAAAATAATCACTTTCTACATTCACCTACCCGTTGGTAAATGAATATTTATTTTACTGGCCTTGTGTTTAGTTTAAAACCTCTCTCCTTCAAATTCAATATTTAATAATCATCAGAGTTATTATAGGTATAATTATCTTCCAAACTGTTATTTAAATATTTTTGAGAAGATGGAACTGCTCGAGAAGATGGAACTGCAGTAACCTTCATCCCACCAGATGATTGGAAACTTGAGTTTTAAAAGCTCATATTTCAAAGGTGGAAGTCAGATTGGTCGAAAAATCATGACAATAAACTTCGACAGATCAAAGGAATTACTGAGCGCTGGAATACTGCAAGTAGAAAAATCCGTAAAGACCAAGTTATCCGAATCGGACACACAAAAGTAGCACATAGTTATTTATGGGAAGGCTTATTCCCACCAACCTGCGATTGTTGTAATGTCCATCTTACTGTCTCACATCTTCTCCTTCATGGCAAAAAATACTAAATTCCAAGAAGAGCTTTGAACCTTAAACCGAACTTCAGAGAACTCCTCAGAGACGAAGACACAAAAAGGCTTTTTGTATTTTTAACTGAAACTTGTTTGTTCCAATAAATACAGATCCATCCATCTACCGCCAATGAGAATAGTAGATACACTATATTGTAATAAATAAATATTTTATATTTTGGGAAGCTGTATTTAGATTAACTTATTTTTTGACTAAAAATCTATAAGCGTTCGATAATTGTAGATTTTATGTAAGCAATCACAAGGTACATATCAAGGTAACCCTTGTCACTGTCCTAGTAAACAAGGATATCTATAATGAAACTCAAAAAAAGGAACATGTTTAAAAGGGACATGCTGTAACCCTCCTTGGCTTTATTCATAAGAAACTAACAATAAAGAATAGTAATAAGAAAATAAGAATAGTATGTAGAAACGTATGATGTTCAGACTAAATACATATTAATAATAGTTTTTATTAGATAACGGTCCTACAACTGGCGAAATTGCGCATAACAAAAGAAATAGATAAATATTCTGAAACTTAAAAGCTGCAAAAGCATTTAGCCGAACTTGTTCATCGCTTTATCCAAGTATAACACAATGTAAGCATAGCCTTTATTAAAGGCAAATCATTGAAGGCGCTAGTAATTGTGCTCAAAGGCCCCAAGCTTGTCCCCTTAAATTACCTACAAAATCCCTCAGAAAATCCCCTTTTTCTTCCCGGGGGTAAATCCTTTTCTGTCTCGGCCTCTCCCTGTCCCGGACGTTCTTCCTCCTTCCTGAAGAGGCTTTCAGAAAGGAAATTAACAGAATTTCCTCCAGAGCCCCCCCCCTCCCCCTATCCTATCCTGGTCGACCCTCCCCACCCTAATTGTTCCCCAAGGGTTATTGGTTTACCCCTTCTCTCTCTCTCTCTCTCTCTCTCTCTCTGCAGTTTCGCCCAGTCAAGTGAGGGGGAGGGAATATTAAAAAATATCGATCTACACTCTAACTCGACCTTTATCCTCCATGGAGGAGATGCATGCTCTATACTACTTTATTACTACAAAAAATATCGATCTACACTCTAACTCGACCTTTATCCTCCATGGAGGAGATGCATGCTCTATACTACTTTATTACTCATATCGACTCCATTAGGTGTAGTCAATACTACAAAAATGATAACCCTAATATACTCATATGTTATGGAAATAACTTGTAACATGATTATAGTCTAATATACGTATAACATTAATAATCCAGTATCTTATATATAATGGTTGTAATCCGTTAAGATAGATTTAGCTTGCTAATTGACCCAAATGTACGACGTACACAAATATACCCTTTAATGAACAAAAGTCCGTCACGCAGGGGCTGCGTAAACTAAGCAGATTTCCCATGTGAAGTTTTACAATAGAGAAATCTGCATACTGGTAACGCAACACCACCATGATTAAAAATTAAAAAAAACCGGTAATGAGAAATCTTTTCAGTTAATTTAAATAAATTCCTCCACTGAAAACGGCTTTATAATTGTAGGAATAATTTAATATTTTCTAATAATCTCAAATTTTAGTTATAGGTCCAAGAAACCTAAAGAAGGGGACGGGGGGGGCGGAATGAAACAGAAGGTATTTGCATAAATCTTACCAAGTATGAAGTAAGAAGGTAGGGTTAGAAACGACAGGTAGGGTTAGAAACGACAGGTAGGGTTAGAAGAAGCTTCCACCTGAGCCGGAGTAGTTACAGAAACGGGCCGACCTAATCCAGAACTATACCCGACCACAGACTTCATTCTACATGCTGTAATCTCGGTTCTATACAATTTTTTACAATAATAACGGAGATATTTTGAATTTCCGAAAATACCCTCTCTAACCCCCCCCCCTCCATCTATCCGGTTTCAGCCATTAACGAACTTGATCTGTCTTTTTACAAACAATTCGATCGCAGAGCGATAACAGACATATATATATATATTCAGATAGAGATATAAATATATATATACCAGTATTTATAATGTTCAATTTAATTTTCATAATCTCCTGGATTGGTTCTATGGACATTTGAAGAAATTGTTCGATACGATCGCATAATACGTTCGAGATCAATTGGGAAATTTACTTAAGGGAAATCTGCTAAAAATACACCACTGAAACTGACCTGCGTAACACTACTTTACAAAACACTCATACTCCCTATATTAACATACGCAGGCCCAGTCTGGCTGGGCATCAGCAGCAAACACAATAAGTCCATCACGCAGGGGCTGCTTAAACTAAGCAGATTTCCACGTGAAGTTTTACAATAAAGAAATTTCACGAGAGCCACACACGTCAAGGAATCGGCCGAACTAGCTTTTGGCGGGAAAGTAACTCTCGTCCGTTAGGCTCCGAGATTAAATTAAAAACAATTCAATCTCAAAAAAACAACAAGAACACAAAACGTGGACTTACCTTTAATGATAGCAGCGCTCTGAAAACTTATTACACCAACACTAAATAGTACCAAAGAATATCTATTATTTGTAAGACTTAATACTGCTGTGAATATTAAGTAAACAAATAAAGGGCAAGTCAAATGGTAAGAATCTTCCTGATAGCAAATAGTCTGAGTTGTAAACAATTAGGTTAGCCAGCGCTGCATAGAAAGACCGGAAAAACAAATAATTAATGATATATATCTGAAAATATCATATTAATTTCATTTAAAACAAGGAGAAAGAGATAGAGGGGAAAGAGGAGAGAGAGAGAGAGAGAGAGAGAGAGAGAGAGAGAGAGAGAGAGAGAGAGTGAGAGGGAGAGAGAGAGAGAGCGGGGGGGGGAGAGAGAGAGAGAGAGAGAGAGAGAGAGAGAGAGAGAGAGAGAGGAGTGAGAGAGAGAAAAAGATAGAGGAGAGAGAGGGAGAGAGGAGAGAGGAGAGAGAGAGAGGAGAGGAGAGGGAGAGTGAGAGGGAGAGTGAGGGTGAGAGGAGAGGGAGAGTGAGAGGGAGAGGGGAGGGAGGTGAGAGGGGAGAGGAAGAGAGGAGAGGGAAAGGGAGAGGGGAGAGAGAGAGGAGAGGAGAGAGAGAGAGAGAGAGAGATAGAGAGAGAGAGTTTGAGAGAGAGAGAGAGAGAGAGAGAGAGGAGAGAGAGATCACTGATAAGAACAGAAGCATATTATATAAAGCTTTGTTTGTCCCTATAGTGTGCTACGCTGCTCCACCCTGGGCCCAAAAAATGTCGAAAGCGACCAAAAACCTTCTACGCTAAGCCCAAAGAAGAGCTCTCCTCATGGTAACCAGGGCGGATCGGACAGTTTCGAGCGATGCATTGCAGATGATGGCTGGCAAGCTTCCGATAGACCTGGAGGTAGCAAAGCGGGTACCAAGCAGTCAGGGGGTTGCCTTACAAGATAGGAGAGTCTATCTTCACAATAGGACAGCAGGACCTTAGAGAAACACTCCACCATATTGAGAAAACCATCTGGGACAGTTGGCAGAGTCGCTGCACCAACTCCAGCAAAGGTAGGATGACCTACAAATTTTTCCCAGATGTCAGGACCAGAACTAAGATGACATGGTACGTCCCAGATTTCTTCTCCAGCCAACTTATCAGTGGCCACGGGGACTTTAATAAAAAACTACATTTCTTCAAACGAATGGAATCCCCATTGTGCTCCTGTGGCGAGTTGGATACGGCTGACCACGTGATCCTCCAATGCCCGCGTTTCAACGCCAAGCGTATTCGGCTAATGAGTGCTTTTTCACATGTGAACTGGCCTCCTGAGAGCTACGACATGTTTGTAAAGGACGCGGAAAGACTTTCAGCTTCCAGGACATTTGCCACAGAGGTTTTGAAAGACAAGTAAAATTGAATTTATTTGTAAATTATATGTATAGTTTTATGTGAGTTTAGGCTAGTATTTAGGCTTTAGGTATGTAGGCTAGTTAGTTAGGCTCTTGCTGCCACTTCTTTGAACAGAGGCAAAGGAGTCGCAGCTGCGGGTTCCCCTAGGACTTTTCGGACTTAAACTAAATCTCCCAAATGTTGCACTTTTATGCTTAGCCGTGCTCGGTGAGTTAGGCTAAGTTGCCTGGCCCAATTTATTTATTCAAAATTTTATATCTCTTAATAAATGGAGACTGCTGGTATGGGGAAACCCAAAGGTACAGCGGGGGCAGAGGTGGGGACAAAATGAGAGAGAGAGAGAGAGAGAGAGAGAGAGAGAGAGAGAGAGAGAGAGAGAGAGAGAGAGAGAGAGAGAGAGAGAGAGAGAGAGATAGAGAGAGAGAACTATCTGTATCAAATGTTGTTATTTCATGTTTGTTGATTAACTGAAATTTTGGTTGAGCACTTGACATTCAAGTGATGTTGTGTCAACTGGGATTGAACAAGGAGCTAGGTGTTTTGAAAGTGAACTTTGTCATACTAAATTTATTGTTGAGGAAAACAGACTTACTCAGTTCACCCAGCATAATAAATGAAGTTCTTGAGTACATTTTGTTTATTTCAATTAAAACGAGTACAAGAAAGTCAAACAGAGCACTTATCAGAGTATTTGTCTAGGAAATGTACGTATATACATATAATATTTATAACTCAACTAAAAATTGGTTATAACTATTTAGCAAATCAACATATAATTTTTTTCTTTATTTAGTACTTTTTTCACAATGACGTTTATTATTATTGATAAAGATTATGTATAAGTTTAAAACAGTTTATTGTAGACTACTGTATGATATTTGCTGTAAAGGTGAGCAGAGGCAGTGAAACAGGATTTACTCGCAGTTCCGGAGAGAGATTTAAGGATGTTGAACTGAGCTGTCAGAACTTGCTGAGCTACAGTCCAAAGGAAACCGCTGTGTTTTTCCTTCTTTTCTCTCTCTGGAAATATTTCTCAAAGGAAGTGGATCAATGATTGTATGCCCATTATTTTACTATATACGCTCTACACCTGTTTATATAATACAGGAAATACGGAAAGTTTATATTATTTTAAAAAGATGTATATACAAACAGAAGATAAAACTCTATATTATTAATTCATATTAATATTGTTACGTTTCTTAATACAAAACCAGTAATAACCGTTGCGCATAAGAGTTCTTTTGGATTGCAAAATTAAACACAAACAAGTTCCACAGTTTTTATCACTGCACAATTTATTTAATAATGTACAATGCTCTTGGTTAATTACTTTTAATTACTACTGACAGTATGCACTGATAGCGTCACGGTTCTTGTTATTAGACAGTCCAATAATTCACTCACGGTCACTGATATTCACAGAAAGAGGGCATTGCGCTGGCCTTTACTTCACGAAGTTAGCGACACTGGACTGTCTTAAACAAGGCACTAAACTGTTACTGACAGTCACGGCACAACACTGTTCTTCACTTAAAAAGTCCGTCACGCAGGGGCTGCGTAAACTAAGCAGATTTCCCACGTGAAGTTTTAAAATAGAGAAATTTCAAGGGAGTCGAGCAGTTAAGTAAACGGCCCAAATAGCTTTTGGCGGGAAAGTCACCCGTCCGTTAGCCGCCCTGATTTAATAAAAATGCAAATATCTCGGTTAATATTCAAGATAGAGAATAAATGTATATAACAATATTTATAGTAAATTTAATTTGCAATAAGATTGATTCTGTACAATTTTTCGATCCGACGTATAGTAACGGAGATATTTCGAATTTTCGAAAATCCTCCCCTCTAAACCCCCCCCTCCCAGTGGTCCGATTTCAGCCGTTAACGAACTAGATCTTTCTTTTTACATAAAACGACTAAATATCGAGTTTGGTAACGATCAAACAAGAATTGCGACCGCTAGAGCGGTAACAGACAAATATATAGATACTCGTGTATATATATATATATATATATATATATATATATATATATATATATATATATATATATATATATATACAGTTTTGAACGAACCTCATTTTCGTCATCTACTAGGTAGGATCGATGGACATTTGAAGAAAAATTTCGAAAATTCCGTCATGAGTACAACCTCAATAGCGGATTTCCGTCAAGGGAAATCTGCTAAAACACTTTATCGCACTGTAGCACTAAACGCACATGATGACAGCTGAGAGCAAACTGAAACTCGGGCACTGTCCCTTGTATATAACTTATCGGCAAATATCAAACAGAATGGTCAGGAGGAGCTAGACACGTTCCTGGACCATACGCGGCCCTAATTAGATGCTGCCGGCGCCACTAATCTTCATCAGTCGGCTCCTTTCATGTCCTTCGTACTTCCCAAATACGCGGCTATCTCTGTTAATCATTCATGTATTTAATTTTCGCTACAATATCATCATCTGGAGACAACCTGATTTAACCATGAACCTAGAAATCTTTCTATACAATCCACCAAATATTCTCTTCAGTGATATACAATTAATTCACCTATTATGTGCAACAAATTGATATTCATAGAAAACAAGATTGAAACTAAATTGAGTGATACACCTTATTATTTTGATTAACCGTTCCAAACAGTATTATGAATGTTCATAAAATTAAACGCCGCTCGGGAGTTCAAGATGAATAAAGCAATATTGATTTCAATAAGGAAAACCAAGCAGTTAGCAACAATGTTCCCGGAAAGTGTAATGTAAACTTTCATCCTTGGATATACTCATCATTCACAAATAATAATTCTCCTACATTAATCCAATGGCTAAAATCTGATCCAAAGGAAAAAGAATTTAGGGAACTGTGGCGCAAAAACTTTGACTTATCTAAGTTATTTTTAAGTCGGTAAAAAAGTATTATATAATTAACCTTGTAAATAGTAAACGAGTTATTTGAATTTTTTTGTTATCGGCTGTCGATAATGTCCCATTCTAAATCTTTCATTAACAAGATGACAAGGTATCACGAAACTACCTCAAGTTTAAACACCAAATATGTTTTGCAAGCGCCCTTCAGTATCTGAGTTTTTTTTTTTTTTTTTTTTAGATACTACCAACACTTGACGCATAACCAAATGATCCGTTTCTAAAATAAATTTGGTTAAAGTTGGTCTATTCACGATATAGAAAATATGTATATAAAAACATTAGGCATTAGGGCTCAGGTCGGCCATGCAAGTTAGGGCGTTGGTCTTAGTCTTGAGTGGTAGACCTAGTGTGGCCGGTTCGATTCCCGCCCTGGGCAGTAAAAATTTATTTAGTGACAGACTTATTAAATAAACTCCTTAGGCCCACCCTGGCAAGAAATGGGTGGCGACCTATAGATAACCCGTCCCGATTAGCCATAGTAGCATAAGGTGGACTAAAAATGTAAAAAAATAAAAAATATACAAACATCTTAATAGCAATAATATTTCAAATTTTCGTAATTCCTCTCCTCTGAACTCCGCTTCCTCCTGTCCGATTTCATTCATTAATGAACTTTACCTTTAATTTTAAATTATACACATATATATCGAGTTTCATATCTTTTAAACACAAATTGTGACTCCTAGAGCTATAAAATACACACACACACACACACACACACACACACCATTATATATATATATATATATATATATATATATATATATATATAAATATATAATTTGGAACGGACCTCATTTTGGTCATCTACTATGTAGGATCGGTGGACATTTCAGATTTTTTTTTCAAAAATTGCGGCATGAGCACTACCTCTATTTGCTAAAAGTAGCAAAAATAGGCTTCTTACAATACTTTGTAACTTAGGGCTCAGGTTAGACATGTGAGTTAAAGCGTTGGCCTTAATCTCACATGGTAAACCTAGAGTGGCGGGTTCGATTACCGCCAGGGCAAAAGGAATTTATTTAGTGACGGAATTCATTGAATAAAATCCTTAGTCCCACTCTTGGCTGGAAAAGGGCGGTAACCGGTAAATAACCCGTCCCAACTAACCTTAGTTGCAAAAAGTGAACGTTAAGAGTTTATTTTATTTTTTTATTTTTTTTTACAATACTTTGCGTAAAAATTGGAATATAATTTGGTATATCATCAGCGGGCCACGAGTGCGTGAAAATGTTTAGGATTTTCAAGCTAAATCAAGGATTTTTTACCGTTTACAAATTTCTAGAGATCAGTAATCCAATTATGCCATTGAATCATTCACTTAAATTTCATTTGCAGACATTTACCGTTATGGAGATTTTGCAATATCCGAGCATTAAATGAAAATTTTCTAATTGAATTGAAACACTTAAAACAATGACTACTAAATTAGTTAAAATTCTATTGAAGCGACACTAATCCTTTGGAGTGACCTAGAAATAGTGAAAGGGTGTATTCTATTGGATAAAACTAACCGTCGATATTCGCAGAGCGGATAGTTGGCCATTATTAAATTCTGATGCTAATGCAATCTTCTCTAGAGCTTCCGATGTGGACTGCATTAAAACGATATTGCTGCTCGTGGAACTTGGAGCACTTTCAACCTCACTTCTGCCCTCAAATTGCGTTACTGCTTTGTTGTAGTTGGGGGAAATTTTCCACCCCGAGACAATAATTGTTTTTAAAGTTAAATTATTGAGCGAAAACCTTTTTGAGAGATGCAAACCAAATAGTAGTGACATAATTGAAATATAGCCGAACCAGAATAGCCATCAGATCCAGTGCACTTGATAGGTAATCCCAAACACTTATAATTAAAAGTATTTTTTTTTAGAATATTGTAATTTTTTCAGGCCATTGATAATTTCAATATTTCATGAACCAGAAGTTTATTATAAGGAGAAGAAAGAAAGAGAAGAATAGTTATTTATTATAAAAGTGACGAAAGTAGATCATTTTAAAACTCGAGTGAAACGTTTACCCACACGAGCGAAGCGAGTGTGGTAATTTCACGAGAGTTGTAAATTCTACTTTCATCACGAGTGTAATATTAAATTTTTTCTGTAATCGTGTAATACATGATCAGATCTAACCAGAATATAAACAAAATTAGGATGTTGTGAAGATTATGGTATGTTGTTGGTAGGTTATAAGCATGGTTGTGAAAGGTTATAAGCATAGTATCTTGCATAAAATTATGAAAAACAACTAGTGATGATTGTGAAGTAGTGCAGTTATAAACAAGTGCAGGTTATAAACAAGGAAGGTAATTATTATCATTTTAAATTTTAAAATATATTGATTATTTCCACTAATAATTCATTCACATTTCAATTTATTTTGTTAAAATAAATTCTTACAATGTTAAGAAACATTTAAAAGCATTTAATTTCCAACTTCAAATTATTTTTTAATTTATATTTATTACTAATTAAGAAGGCAATTCACTTTCTTCACTCTATTGCAAAATGTTTCACTTTCTTCACTCATTTCAGTTTAGTAATGTTACCATTATTCAACGATTACAGAAAAAGAAATTTTATCTGGACCAATACATAAGTATTATACACAAAGTGTTATTATAAGATTTGTTACAAAATTAAGAGATTTTGGTACAACCTCGGACGTAGTCGTCCTTCAGTCACTGCACCTAAATTATAATGAGTAACTCCACTTGACATCGGAAGTTATTATAAGGAAAAAACACTAAATTTGCACAATCCTTAGACGCATTTGTACTTGTACTTGAAACAAATCAAAACTGAATGTGACAAAATGTACATTTGTCAAGTACTACTCTAAAAAAAAACAGGAAATGAATGATTTTAAAAAAAGGTTCATTGTATATACATAGATAAGGAAGGTTTTGTTTCTTCTGCCTACCTATATATGTATTTAGTAGTACTCACTACATTGAAATGGGAAGCAAAAATTATCCTGTGAGCATTATTATAAAAACTAAACTACATTCAACACACAGCCCACATGTAACATTAATTCGTTCAAATATTGTCAATAACAATCACATTATATAACTACAACTAATTGGGATGGATTATCTATGGCTCGCCAGCCTATTCCAGCTAGGGTGGGACTAAGGAATTGCTACTAAATAAATTCCTATTGTCTATATGGAAATCGAACTCTAGGTTTACCAAGTGTATTGAGAACAATGTCTCATAAATAGGTAGCAACGGTTGATTGACAAGTCGTATGGTTCTGCTTGTGTTAAATTAACAACATTTAACCACAAAAGCAATATTCTTCCTTCAGCCGAATTAATTTTTTTAAAATTCAGTAATTTACAGAAAGTTTAAAAAAAAATGTGTTGCTTAATAAATATTTTATTAAAAACACTAATAAATTTTAATTTTTTTTACCCCACAATAGTGTTGTATTTTGTTACATACTGTATTTTTATAATTGTTTTTTTTTAATTTTAAATAAATTGGCCATTTCCTAGATTATTTAAGTTACTGATATCTAATCCCCATAAATAAAATTACTTTTGGACAATAAGACTGTTGGTATTGTAAAACATTTGGATATATCTTGCACAAAATGATGAAAATCTCCATCGCCAAAGATCCCAGACTACTTAGTAGCAAATAATAAACACAAAATTATTGTATGAAGGCATTGAACTTCGTCCTGGATACTGTCTAGACAGGTTTTTCATGTTGTCACTTCCATTCATCTTTCTTCTTCGAATATTACACCTCCCAGCTTACTTCTGTATTTATCCATTTTTATGTAGTTTTTCTTAGGGATTCACTTCTTTATTTCACTTGTATTTTAGTTATTTGCATTGGAATTATATTTTATACACTTTCACATCGAATATACTTAAGATTAGCAGCTTTCCCTCAAAAGAAAAAAATGAGGTTGTTCTCATGACGCAATATTCGAAACAATTCTTTAAAATACCATCGGTCCTACCAAGTAGACGACGAAAATGAGTTCCGAATTCGAAAATTTGATATATATATATATATATATATATATATATATATATATCGAATAAAACGAATCGAGTAATATCTTTCTGTGCTGAATTCTAGTTTCAATTAAAGAGTCAAAAATAAGTCTGAAAAATACCTTGATCAAAACATTTTCTTGAATATGAACGAGGAAAAGAGAAAATGAAAATTAATGGAACTCGTAGTTTGAAATACTACAAGGAGGAAAATGCAAATAGTGGCAATATGGAATAAGTGAACCATTAAAAATTCCTGACATGCTACATATCAACTTTTAGTTTTTAATTCATTTTGCTCTACTGTGTACTCATTTATTTTGAACTTATCTGACTACAAAAAACTTCTTATTCAATATGTACTCTTTTAAATTAATTAATAAAACATGTATATTACATTACCCTGTATTGAACTCATATCAATCACATTAATATTTGACCTGGAAATATTATCCCTATAATAATTTACATTAGATACATCAAGGTTTCATCAAACAGCTCACAATCTCCCCCGGAATGAATTTTTGTATTTGTTTATTGTATTTTCTAGGAACATTTGGTGGACATCTACTGTGAACTAGAACTCCTTTTATTGAAATTTAAAAGTTCCCAATGAAAATATATTCAAATAAGTCCGTCACGCGAATACTAAGCAGATTTCCCACACTTCCCAAAAAAATCCGATAAAAAGAAGTTGTCCTCAAATAAAATCAAAATCGATAACGTTACCTCACTAACTATGTGCATGTATCTCACATAACAAAGGCCTGTTGAAAACAATAATAGGAATTTAACTTTGGAATAATATGTTTCATGATACATCCATTTTCTCTTTAAAATTGGGGGTTTACTCAAGGCTAAGGGCTAAAAATTGAAAATATCTCGGTTAATAACCAAGATAATGACAAATAATAAACTACAACATTTATAGAACATTAAATTTTATTTAATTTTCAGTAAAATTGGTTTTGTACACATTTTCGATTTGACGAATGATCATGAATATATTTGGAATTGTTGAAACTACCCTTTAAAACCCCCTCCTATTCGTCCAATTTCAGCCACTAACGAGCTTCTTCGTTATTTTGATATAAACCATTAAATGTCGAGTTTGGTAACGATCAAATAACTATTGCTACTTCAAGCCATATATATATATATATATATATATATATATATATATATTTGTCTGTTAACGCTCTAGCGGTCGCATTTTTGTTTGATCGTTAACAAACTCGGAATTAATTCGTTTTATGTAAAAAGGAAGATCAAGTTCGTTAATGGCTGAAATCGGACTAGTGGGAGGGGGGGTTTAGAGGGGGATTTTCGGAAAATTCGAAATATCTCCGTTATTATGCATTGGATCGAAAAATTGTATAAAATCAATCTTCTTGCAAATTAAGTTTACTATAAATACTGTTCTATACATTTATTCTGTATCTTGAATATTAATCGAGATATTTGCGTTTGTATTCTGAATTGGTCGGCAGGAGTGAGCTATTTGTGTACTTTCCGAAGAGAGTGTATAAGTTTAGTGATCCCTTACTACTTACTACACTTGTTATGTGGCAGATTTGTCTATTGTAAAACTTCACGTAGGAAATCTGCTTAGTTTACGCAGCCCCTGCGTGACGGACTTTTTTTTTTTTTTTTCTAACAGACCTTTATTATATGAGATACATGCAAATAGTTAGTGAGATGAAATCATCAATTAAGATTCTAATCATCGCCCACTTATACTCATCGAATTTTTCTTCCTCTTGGAAATAGAGAATATATGCTGAAATGAGATCAGTAGTGTGTCATTCCAAGGTATGTGGAAATCTGCTTAATTTAAGCAGCCCTTGCGTGAAGGACTTTTAAAATGTGATTATTGAATTAATAGTATATATTTTACCCTAATATATTGTGTACGTAATCAAAGAATGTAAATAAAAATTATATTGTGGGATTTAAATAATATCATTATGCTAAGTTTATAAAATAACGCATTTGAAGTAATATAGCAAGAATTCTCGCCTGAAAAAATATGAGGAATAAAATAAAACCGAGCATCAAAAATAAGAGGCCATGGAATCTGAAATGGCCTTAATATATTTTCTACACCTCTTTAAATTCCCCTCTGACTCGGTTAAAATATTCACATACGGCCATTATAAAAGAACAGAAGAAAAATATGCAAAACAAAGAATAATCTCGAGAATACGGAGAATTTTGGCTTGACTACAGAAAGAGAAGTGCTTATAAAAGGCCGAGAAATATTAGGCTGCGAGAGAGAGACAACGACCACTCTGCCAAATGCTTTCCGACCTTTAGCATTATATTTTTAAAAAGGCCCAGAGGGTGTAATGTCATTTAAAGACCATACAACTTGAGCAAGTAAGAGCAACCAACCCTTATATCAAGGAATATTATAATACTATAATAAGTTCTTCGAATGGATATTCCAATTTTAATCTGTTATCAGATTACCCTTAAGGCCTCTGCAACTGAGATTTAGCAGATTTCCCTATTGAGGTCGTACTCATGACGGAATTTTCGAAATTTTTCTTCAAATGTCCATCGATTCTACCCAGGAGATGACGAAAATGAGGTCCGTTCAAAACTGTATATATATATTTGTCGGTTACCGTTCTAGCGGTCGCAATTTTTTTTTATCGTTACCGAACTCGATATTTAGTCGTTTTATGTAAAAAGAAATCAAGTTCGTTAACAGCTGAAATCGAACCAGTGGGAGGGGGGGGGGTTTAGAGGGGGAGATTTTCGAAAATTCAAAATCACTCCGTTATAATGCATCGGACCGAAAAATTGTACAGAATCAATCTTATTGTAAATTAAATTTACTATAAATATTGTTACATACATTTATTCTCTATCTTGAATATCAACCGAGATATTTGAATTTTTATTAAATCTGGGTGGCTAACGGACCGCTGACTTACCCGCCAAAAGCTATTTCTGCCGTTTCCTTAACTGCTCGACTCTCGTGAAAATTTTCTATTGTAAAACTTCACGTGGGAAATCTGCTTAGTTTACGCAGCTCCTGCGTGACAGACTTTCTATTTGAGTTCCATTTCTGGTTTTGAGTTCCAGTGCCCTTTCATTCAGTTTTTGTTTTTAATTTCACCTTTCGTGTTCTATTTGTTTTTTTTTTTGCTTTCCAGTTTCTGTTTTGTGTTGCGTTTCTATTTCTTTCCCCATTTCTGATTTGATATCAACTCTGTTTTTCGTGTTTTCTCTCCGTTTGTGATCCTTTTATGTTTTGTGTTTCTTTTGTGTTGTGTGTTCCTTTTGTGTTCTGTGTATCTTTTGTTTTCTATGTTCCTTTTCTGGTATGTGTTCCTTTTACGTTTTGTGTTCCTCATCTCTTTTATTTTCCTTTTGTGTCCCATTTCTTTTCTGTTCAATTTTGTTAATTTTTTTTGTATTGTTTTGTTTTCATTTGAGTTTTGTTTTGACTTTTAACCCTCATCTCTTACGGTTGGGTCGGATATGACCGGGGCGCCGGTTCCCCCTTGTCTAAAAATCACCTGGCTTCCCCGACTACTCTATGGTCCTAGGTACCCTCCTCTCCAGTAATGCCTGGGAGGCTGACAAGCCGACTTCGCTGAGGTAAGTGTCCTCTCCCCATTATTACCCATTCGGTCAGATCCGACCCACCGTAGGAAATAAGTTAGGGGTCGGATCCGACCCATCGTAGGATTTATGCTTTAGATTTTTTCATGGTTATTTCTACATTCCCATAAGAATGCACGATTTTTTTTTTAGAATGTCTTCTTTTTTTTATTTTTTCAATAAAATTTCGTCAAGAGAATGAAGACATGTTGGAAGAAAACGGGGATAGTACATCCGAGCAGGAAGATGAGATATTACACAACGTTGAGGATGTATTTGTTGCTGATGATGAGTGTGGATTGAAAAATGACCAGGTTTTTGACGATGATGAGAGAAATTTCGATTTCGGCAAGGATAGGGAAACCCTCAGGACCGATAAGCCGATGCGATCCAAATTTTCCAGAGTTCTTGCAATCAATGTGGTCAGAGGAAAACCTGGCCCTAGAGGAGAAGCAAGAGGCATCACGGATATTTTGAAACTGTTTTTACTTTTCATTGCTGAAGAAATGATAAGTGATGTTGTAAAGCACACAGACCAAGAAATCGAACGGACGCGGCATACGATGTTTCGTATTTTTCATTACAAATAATGAAGAATTTAAAGCCTTTCTTCGCCTCCTATATTTGAGTGACACATTGAAAAATTCCACCCTGAATACCAAGGAAATGTTTTCCCAAATTTATGGTCCACCCATGTTTCGATGTAGTATGTCCCGAGCACGATTTGAATTTATCCTCAAGAAATGCAGGTTTGACGACAAGACAACAAGTTTTCTTGAATTTATTCTCACTTTTGTTCCTTTATTTTGTATATTTTTTTATAATTTAAGTAAATAACTTTAAAAGACTGTCAAAGTTTAGTCAAAAGACAATGAAGACTGGTATAAGTATCAATGTTGACTTTTTTAAACATTAAAGTAAATAAAACTTTTTTTTTTAGTTTTTAATCAATATTTATCCTTTTCCTGCATAATTAATGATTTCTTTAATGATTACGCCCTTCAGGAGCCAGCATGGTCGGATCCGACCCACCGTAGGAAATGTGGGAGGAAGAACCACCATAGGAGACGAGGGTTAAGTCATGAAGTTCTTCTTTAGAGCAACAACGCCAAAGCTGCGAAGCTCCAATAAATGATAAAAATATCCTAACGTTGACATAGGACTATTTAAATTCGGGCGTAATAATACACGTTGAATAAATGCTGAATATTCCTGCCTTCTCAGTGGCGTATTGATGAGCAGCGCAGGCTGAATATACAAGTATATTCGAAATATAATAACGGCATATATGTTGATAAAGTGTGCCGAGAATAAGGGATGTTTGTTCAGGAATCGTTATTCGGGCCCGGAAGTAGGTTGGCTATATAGCAGCAGCAGCCAGATCTTTATTAAGCCTCTTACCTTCCATTGTGTGTTTGGTCTATATTGCTTCCGTTTCAAGAGTCCCATTGGCTTCCTCATACTCTTATTTTTCTCTCTCATAAAAACTGAGATGAAACACACGATTTTTTAGCAAAACATCCATTTTATTTTTATTCATATGTACGATAAAGCTTACAAGATTGTTAAGAACAACCTTGCGATTCTGAAGGAAACTGTGTACCTTATTTGTTTCTTTGGAGCAAATCAGAAATGGGGTTGTACTCATGACGCGATGTTTTTAATAATCCAGCAATGACCTAGTAACGAAAACAATTACACACACACGCACTCATTAATATGTATATATGTGTATATTATTATTTGCGGACCCGACAGAATTTGTCTGCCTGATATTTCAAGCGATTAGGATATAAAATTTAATAATATTATGTTTAAAACAAAATCTACTTTTAATAACACAAAAAACAACTTTCGTTAAGTGCACGTTTGCCTAAAAACAAATAGAAAATAAAATATCGCGAGTTTTTTATTCCTCGTATCCCCCTCTCCCGTTCGAACATAAAAAAAGTAATATAGCTTATAATCATGTATGAATTAATGCTGATTTACATTTAGAGTTTTGTTAATTTCGGTTCAATCGTTAGTTCCCAATAAGATTGTTGGCTCTCACTTTAAATTTTTAGTGTATATCTCGTGTATACTTTGTTATGCGACAAAAGTAAATATAAATAACAAGTTACTCCAAATAACAAAATAAACAACTTTTATCCTGTGCATACTTGCCGAAAAACATTAGGAAACTAAATACCACTAATTTTTATTTTAGGCCTCCCTTATAACCCTCACTCCTGCTCCATCTGCCGAGCTGATTTGTGAATCTAAACCATCCATGGCGTCACCCAAACGCATACAAAAAAAAATTTATTCAATTCGATCCAGCCGTTTATGAGTTCAGTGACATACACACACGTACAGTAGAGTTATATATATATATATATATATATATATATATATATATATATATATTAGACTATTAACGATCTAGAGGTAAGAAGTTTTGAAATAGTAACAAATATTTAAACGTTTCATGTAAAAAATAAAGATGAAGTTCGTTAACTGCTAAATTCTGGGGTTCAGAGGGTGGAAATTGGAAAATTCAAAATGTCTCCGTTATTTTGCGTCGTATCGAAAAATTATGTAAAATCAATCTTATTCAAAATGTAGTTTTCTATAAATCCTGTAAGGTAGACCAGTTAAGTTTTAATAATGAATATTAACCGAGATATTTCAAGAATTTAGTTTACGCAGCCTCAGCGTGACTTACTTTTACAACTAGTTGCTTATGAATAAATAATAACAAATTTCTCGCTTTATCTAAACCACCGATCCTAAAGATTGTTTTGGCCATGAACGATAGAAATATTGATCGATGGAATTTGAATGGGGTGTATATTTAGGTAAAAATATATAAAAACTCAAGGGGAGTCTCATAGAATTACTTCTGCTGACTGGGTCAAACGGTGCATATATATATATATATATATATATATATATATATATATATATATATATATATATCCAATATTCCTTGAATATTTTCCTCGCTCTGTAGCTGTATTTTAAATCCTGTTATCCTTTAGCGGACCCTTTGAACTACACAAATAAATATGAATTTTATCTCCATTTTCTCCAGGGATGTCCTCATATCTCAGGAAAAACTACAGAATTTATTTTAAAAAATTAGACAAACAGATTTCCGAGTTGGACTCTATTAGATATACATTAAAAAAATAAAATCTGGTAGGGTAAATGGGAAGGACACGGCGATAATTCTGGCGAGAAGGGTTGAAACGTTGCCAGGACTGTATGTAGGTAGAGAGAGACAGGAGTTAGGGGTTGCAATACATTACTCCTGCCAGGACCAGGGCTCGGGGGTAAAAACCCTTCCTGATGTATCATCTATCTGCTCTTATACATACAGCTCAGGAAACTATACTCTCTGTCTCTAGCTGTACTCAGCTTTATTTATTAATAATACAATAAAGTTAAAGTATAGTTTGTGTAAAATTAGTAGGTTTCAAACGAGTTGCTAAGGGACCCACATACGACATCCTCTCTTGAAATTTAAACGTTCATGAGATATATGTTGAGTACAAGTGTATTAATTGAAAATTAGGTGATTAACCCTTAACTGGCCAAGGTGTCTTTAAAGACACTGTTCATATTTAACCCTTTCAGAGAGCAACTGTTTTTATTCTTACCCCTTTTGGGCCACAGTCCACACCCCTGTAACCTCCCAATCATGGCCATATGCGACAAAAGTCCATTTATTGTTATTGGAGCTAATTACTAGCAAAATACTGAAAAAAATCATCATTGTTTACCACCCTACTTCACATTAGTTCCAGCGAAGTTTCTAATTCATTAAAATATACGCTATTCGATTTACATATGAACCAAAATGGGTGAATTAGTAGTAAAGGATTGTATTTAAGTTCCTATGTGTTCCATTCAGGAGAGAAATAGAGTTTTAGCATGGATTTTAAGGATGGTGTACTTAAGTTCACTCTGGCCAAATACCAACAAATTTGCCCAAGGGGCATGATTTCTTACTTTTACCATTTTAATTAACAGATACGTATAAAAGTCGAGGTGAAAACATTTTTCTCTTTTCTATCAAAATTTAGTATCACCTCTGATGAAGAAGAAAGCAACAATGAAGAAGAAAATGGAGACGGATGCCCCAAAATGGATGAAGGGAATTTTCAAATTGAAATGAATGAAATATTGGAACATTTCAATATTGAGGATGAAAGAGGGAAGAGGATGTTATGAAGAATACGTTGATAACAACAGTGTATCAGCATTATTAAATGGTATGACAACAAAGTGTTGACCTTAGTGGCGTGTTCGTTGCACTTTGTAGAACAGCTTACCGCTCCCACAAATATTACATGAAATTTTCAGCTAGTAATTGGATTTGGTGGTTAATAACGTATTACTATTGCACAAAAGGAACACCATAAAAAAAATGAATTTAATTTTATTTGATGGGATGCACCATTGACAAGTATTCACTACAAAAGGAAAGTGCAGACTCTGTTACCAAAATCAAACGGTTGTGTTATGCTGAAAATGTAGTGTGAAACTTTGTAACACCCGTAAAAGGCCCTGTTTTCTTGAATGAATGGAAGGTTTAATAATATTTTTGACGGATTTATATTTTGTCTACAATGTACTTATTTTTTTATTTACGACACGTTTCTTTTATGACATAATAAATTATTTAATTACATTTTTAGAAACTATTTCAGTTTATTAACATAACTTACAGACACCACCATTGATTTACGGTGATTGGCCAGAGTGTACTTATAGACACCACTAAGGTTTGAAGGTAACTGGCCAAGGTGTACTTAAGACACCATGTAATATTTTTGTTCAGAAAAAAAAATTACCTTTATAACCTTATATATATTTATTAAGAACGCAAATAATGTGTTTTTAAGAAAAATTTTCATTTTTTGAGTTCCAATTAAGGGTTAGAAGTTGGGGGTTCACTAAAGGCTGAAGATGGAAAAAAAAATTACTAATAATTTTTGCTTAATATTCAAGTTAAAAAATAAAAATAGAATAGAAATTAAATTGGGGAAATTAAAGTTAGTTCTTTATTTTCCTACCGAACTACATATAAACGGATATTTGGATGTTTTAGTATTGCCCCGCGTCTTAGCGCCCACTCATCTTCGTACTTCTTGTTAAATATCCATAATGGTATGTATAGAATAAAAAGTCCGTCACGCAGGGGCTGCGTTAAATAAGCAGATTTCCCACGTGCTTGACGTATGTGCATTTATCTGAAAACATAAATGTTCAATGATAACTATATTGGGTATTTGTGCTTCAAATTATGTGCTTCATAATGTAACAGTTTTTTTTTAATATGATAGGAATAGAAGTGGAGGTTTACTGAATGCCGGAAACAAAGCAATAAATGCAAATATCTCGGTTAATAATGAAGGTATTGAAACGTCCGTCACGCAGGGGCTGCGTAAACTAAGCAGATTTCCCACGTGAAGTTTTACAATAGAGAAATCTGCCCAATAACAAGTGTAGTAAGTAGTAAGGGATCACTAAACTTATACACGAGGGACGAATAGTTACGAAAACGGCCGCCAGAGCTCTCTTCGGAAAGTACCAAACAGCTCACTCCTGCCGACCAATGCAGAATACAAATGCAAATATCTCGGTTAATATTTAAGATACAGAATAAATGTATAGAACAATATTTATAGCAAATGTAATTTGCAATAAGATTGATTCTATACAATTTTTCGATCCGACGCATAATAACGGAGATATTTCGAATTTTCCGAAAATCCCCCCCTCAGACTGGTCCGATTTCAGCCATTAACGAACTTGATCTTCCTTTTTACATAAAACGATTAAATTCCGAGTTTGGTAACGATCAAACAAAAATTGCGACCGCTAGAGCGTTAACAGACAAATATATATATATATAAAATTTTGAACGGACCTCATTTTCGTCATCTCCTGGGTAGGATCGATGGACATTTGAAGAAATTTTTCGAAACTCGCGTCATGAGTACGACCTCAATAGCTGATTTCCCTTAAGGGAAATCTGCTAAAAAACATAAACAGCAACATTGATAGAAAATTACATTTACAGTAAGGTAGATTCCATATAATGTTTTGATCAGACGTATAATAACGGAGATATTAAGGATTTTTGAAATTATACCCTCTAAACCCCCAATCCCACTGGTTGAATTTCAGGCAATGACGAAATTGATCTTCCTTTTTACATAAAAGAATTAAATATCGAGTTTGGTAACGAACAACCAAAAATTGCGACCGCTAGAGCGTCAACAGTCAATATATATACAGTTTTTACAAACCTCATTATCGTCATATTTTTTTTTCAGTTTTTCAAAAATCGTGTCACCAGTACTACCCCAATAGCTCATTCCCCTTAATGGAAATCTGCTAACAATCAGGCCGAAAAGACTTAATTGTAAGAAATATGCAAATATCACCTTAATAAAAGCATTTAATTTAAAACACACACTACTCCTCACTTCTTTCCTACATTAGCAGGGTGCAAAAACATTAATTTTAATTATGGGGGAGGTTTATACTCAGTGAAAACTGGAGTAAAATCCATATCGGGGGAAAATCCAACCTATATGGAGTTTGTGATTGTGACTTATTATGGGGAATTTAAAAATTTTCGAACTATTCTGGCAGTATCAAGAAGTACCCCTTGCTGTGCTTCTTTTATAATTGCTGTTGGCAGATTCAAGTTCTTGGTGCCTGCTATCGTTGTTTTGGGCACTAGTCCGTTTGAACTTACTATAATAGGCGTAACTATGGCAGATTTCAGTTTGTATACCTCTTTGAGCTCGATAGCCAATTCTTGATATTTTCTTAATTTTTCCGGCATGGGATTTTCGAATATTCTCATTATTATTATTATATTATTTTATTTTTATTTTTTGGTTTCCCTTTCCATTCCCTTTTTTTATTTATTCATTTTTTTTTTTTGGTTTTCACTTTTTCCTATTTTTTTCTTTCTTTTTTTGTATGTATTCATTTCTTTGATTTTCTCTTTTCCTTTTTTATTAGTATTATTTTTATTAATTTCTCCACCCCCCCCCAAGTCGATCTTCTATTTTCATTCATATTATTTTCTCACCACCCTGATGTTTTCATACAATATTGTTTCTTTCATTTAAAAATGTTACAACAGTGAACCTATCAAAAACCACCTTCGTTCACTCCTCTTACGTTTCCTTCTTTCTATTTTTTTTTTCGCTATTCGCTTTTTTGTGCACGATTTAGTTGAGTAAATCGCCGATGTTGCGGAACTCATTTAAATAAATAATAATAATAATTTAAAATCAGTCATCGAACTTTGACTTTCTTGTACGTTGCTTCGTTTAACAGTCTGCATTATTTTGAAATGGCAGTCAATCTAAAAATGCATAACCTTCAGAACTTACAAAAATAATAGCTAAGGAATCCTCTTTTAAACATAAGACTGGACTAATTTAGGTACAGCTCTCATTTCATCGAGCTTGTTGACATCAATTATCTGGGTTTTCGAGGAAACAGCAATTCTGAAGCTGTAGCAAACCGATTTGGGCAGTCCTAAAAATAGGGTCCTGTTCTTAGAGCAAAGAGAAACCTGTAGACATGCCTGAAGAGACGTTTCTGTATCATTTCCATGTTAGCTTGATTAATACGAGCATTATTCTTGATTGGTTGAATACATACTTAAAATTAAGTTCAGCCAGTTTGTTACTGATAAACTCCAAAACACGATATCTTTTTCTCCTTCTTCTTCTGAGAATGTTCTATTTAAAAGGTTCTGCTGAATAGCCCTTGGCTACTCCTTCCAGGCACATGTCTGCCATGAAAAAGGAAAAGCTGCCCTGAGAAGGTATCATCGGAATGAAGTATAACCTGGTCAATAGAGACCTCCGCGGCTACAAAGGCCCTCCTTTATCCCTCCGTCCGGGACTCCTAATCCCATTTGTGGGATTATTTTTTCAAGGGAACTGCCAAGGAAAGCGGGAGGAAAACCTTTCGTATAGTGGCCCATCTATTTGGGAGATGGATTGCCGACAAAGGGAGAGCCTGTAGTCTTGGAAGCCTCTGATGTCTTCATGGCAAGATGTAAGCCCACGTGTACACAGGGCTACCTGAATACGGGCAACGTTTGCTGGATACATCCAAAGTTCAAGAGGAAAAACATGGCAGATCCTTTAGGAAGAAGTATATTTAGTAAAAATTTGAAACAGGGTTGGTTGTATGGTTTGTATAACTACAGGAGAAATATAAACATTATATCAAGTGTAAACTGTGATTGATTACTTTTAGTAGATTTCCCTGCAGGGGTTGTACTGTTGACGCGATTTTCGTAAAATGTCTTCTACCCTCCTAGTAGACGAAACTGAGGTCTGTTCAAAATTATATATGCCCATCTATCTAGCTATACACATATGAATATATATATATATATATATATATATATATATATATATATATATATATCAAATAAAGGGTTAGAACCGCCAATATAAATGATACTATTGTAGGTAAATTGTTTTCGTGTGGTGGGTTGTTTACGTTTTAATTCAAGATCTGTTTACTTACAACTCAGATCTGTCAACGGGTTGGGTTAGTGTTCAGGTAAATTGTTATGTGTGGTGGGTTGTTTACGTTTTATTAGATCTGTTTACCTACCATTCAGATCTGTCAAACGAGGTGCGTTTTAACTAGTGTTCAGGTAAATTGTAAACAACCCACCACACGAAAACAATTTACCTGAACATCAACATCCCTCGTTTGACAGATCCTAGTGGTAAGTAAACAGATCTGGACTAAACGTAAACAACTAATACGGTGAACAGAGCATAAAACCCACTGACTGACGGACAACCAACTCAGTACAACTATTGACAGGCTTGAAGATGATGCCATCGCATCGAAAGCGCTTGCCAGCGGTACTCAACCATCAGCCAGTGACGACGGTCTCCACCGAGAGGTATGACAATAATATATATATATATATATATATATATATATATATATATATATATATATATACAGGGTGTCCCAAGTGCCTGTGCCACCCCTCTTAAAATGTTAAATTATTTTAATACATGGCTAAGACTTGATCTACCATAATGACGCCTGAAAAAGACCCGTTCAGTCCATGTTCAACCTCGTAAACTTCTCTCGTACTTCTCCATATACCACAACTTGGAATTTCCAATGGAATGCACTGCATTTAAATAGTGGATTCTTATAGAAAATCAAGTGTTATGTTAATGTTTATTGAAGTAAACTTTTTTTTGATTCATTCAAGAATACTTTTGCGTTCTTTCGTTTTAATAATATAATAAACGTATAAGATACCTTTTTTTTTTCTTTTTTTAATATCAGTATCCATTCCATTCTCCGTAGACTTGTTTCAATGATAACTTTGTTGACTACAGCTTTTATGTCGCATCATATCCTAATAAAATGTGCCGTTACTGAAATTAAGATATGTGCATTTTACGACTAAACGATGCATCAATTCCAAAATTTTACCAGTATAAACTCGTTTTAGAATTAGATTTTCTACAAGAAGTAGGGCATTCTATTATACATTCCAAAGTTATGGTCGCTAGAGAAGGTTAGGAGGTTCTTTTCATGATGTGAAAATATTCTAACATTTGCATCATCAATTAAAACAGAAATATTTCATATTGTAAGTATTTACCTGCACTAATGGTAATAAACTATTGTGTTCAAGTTTTACTTATTTAACAAATTAAGGGAGACTTTATTGTTTAAATACTCAGCTATTTAAACAGATAATGTTATTATGTTAATGAAATTGGAAAATGTCTGAAGAGAATTCATGTTTTTTTTTTTTAATCCCTGCTCCGATTATCATAAATTGGAGTTTACAAAAGTCAATAAATTTTCATTAACAGCTGGACAAAATGGCCATCTATTTGGGTCAGTAGCGAGCATCTGTATGGCAGTATTTATGATCTAGCAGCCTGAACTATTCCCAGTAAACACGGAATAAATCTTCCTATCGACAGCTGAGCTTGGCAACAGTATTTACTAGGACATCTACTACTACTAGAGTAAATACCTAACAACAAGTAATAAACTACGGCAAATTAAATCGATATTATTAGCATGAACTAATACAATTGCAACTTATTGAAGAAAAGAGGACGTGATTTTAACAAGGCTCCGCATAGGCCACTCCTTTCTAACTCAAAGCTATTTTATGAAATAATAAAGTCCGTCACGCAGGGGCTGCAAAACAGATTTCCCACGGGAAGTTTTAAAACAGATAAATCTACATACTGATAACACCACATTAAATGTTAAGCGAATAAATACAAACGGTAATAAGAAATCATTCAGTAAATTTACAATTTAATAATATGTACAACGGAAAGCTTCTGAATTGTAAACAAATAGGACAGCCAACTGTCCCGCAGCGCTGAATAGATAATAATTGTAGGCTGGAAAATGAATAATTAATGGAATATATATCTGAATATAATTTATTATTTTTATTGAAAACTATTAACTCAAGCTAGTGGAGTAGTTTGAAGTGAATCAGAGTAATATGTATCTGAATCACTCAGATTTTAGTAATCCAAGAACAAAAGAAGGGGGGTGGGGTCAACAGAACGTTTAATAAAGCTTTGTTGAAAACAACGTTTGGTATTTAACGTTGCAATTAAATGGTTCATGATATAATAGCTTATTATTAATGCGACACAAGTAGGAGTGGGGGTTTACTGAAATCGTTAAACTATAGATTCCAAATATCTCAGTTAATACTCATTATACGAAAACATGCATAAAACAATATTTATAGTAAATTTAATTTTCATTGAGATTGTTTCTATACAATATTTCGAATCGACGTATGGTAACAGAGATATTTCGAATTTTCAAAATCCCCCCTCCCTTTAAACTCCTCTTCCCATTGGTCCGATTTAAGCCGTTAACGAACATAATCTTCCTTTTTACATAAAACGAATAAATATCGAGTTTGGTAGGGATTAAACAATAATCGCGACGGCTATATATATATAATTTACACAGTTTTGAACAGACCTAATTTTCGTCATCTCCTAGATAGGATCGATGGATATTTGAAGAAACATTTCAAAAATCGCGTCACGAGTATCACCTCAATAGCCGATTTCCCTTGAGGGAAATCTGCTGAAATTAGGAAATTGAAATTTGATCAATATGAATTTTTTTAAAGAAATATAATACAAATAATCCTGAAAATATTAAATATATACGGAAAATAAACTACTGGAGTAGTAGTAACCTCAATATTTCGCCAAGACATCTGTATCCTATTTTCTTGAGGTGTTGACGTCAGCCGGATCCAGAAGAGAGAACTAAGAAAAGCAGAAATGCCGTTCTGATTGTCACAGTTATTTGTCAGTGTCATAGTAGCTACAGCTGGACAATCCATCCACTACAATTGTCACATATACACTCTCTCATATTCTACAGGCACTGTCTACTGTCACTAGTACACATTCTGTCATAAATAACGAGTAACACATTAAATAATGGACTCAATACAAGAGCTATTAGGAGCTCTGTTATATTGTATTTCTTAGTGTATTAAAAACAGTAATTTCTACATCTGGCAGAAACAGTACAGGTAGGTAGAATGTTTGGGCAATCAACATCGTGGCCCTGTAGGAAGTGGAAAATCTAGGACTCAGGTTAGCTATGTGAGCTAAAGCGTTGATTACATGGTAAATCAAGAGTGGCCGGTTCGACTCCCGCCTGGGCAATTTATTTAGTTACGAGCTCATTTAATATAATTCTTAGTCCCATCCTGGCTAGAACAGGGTGGAAACCTAGTGACCTCCCGCCACATTTAGCCATAATAGCAAAAATTGGACGTTAGTAAATAATTATAATAATTGAGTTGTGTTTACTCTGTATTCGTGATTGTTTAAATATATATCACAAAGTAATTAAATTATACTAATCTTCTTTTTTGTATTAATTATTTAAGTGTTAATACTTTTGTATACTGATTATGATTTCTTGGATTGTTTATCTTACGTATCCTATTAACAATACAAAAAAATCAGTATTGTTTGCGTAAACAAAGCAGATTTTCCACGGGCTGCAATGGGACCGCACAAACTACATCCTCTCTTGAAATTTAAACTTCCACGTGATGTATATTATTTACAGACGCATTAATTGAAAATTACGTGATTAGAGGTGGGGATTAACTCAAGTCTGAAAGTCCGTCACGCAGGGGCTTCGTAAAATAAGCAGATTTCACATGTGTGCCTCGTATTTGCTTTTATCCCAAAAAGTAAATGTTCTATTAAAAGCATTTTTTTTTTATTTAAGCTACAAATAAAGTTCTTCATAACTTCTGACTGTTTATATGACATGAGTAGGAGACAGGGTTTTCTGAAGGCCAAGAAAAAGAAAATGCAAATATCTAGGTTAGTAATCTGAATAGTGAAAAAACGCATATGACAACATTTATAGAGCATTTAATTTTGAATTCAACAATAGACATTCTCGATCCGACTTATATTTTCGAAATTCCCATCTCCCTCCACGTCGGATTTCAGCTGCTAACGAACTTAAGCTTTAATTTTACATATAATGCCTAAATATCGTTTGGTAACAATCAAAGAAAAATTAGGCCCCCTAGAGCGTAAACAGACATATATTTAAATAAGTAGGTTCAATGTAAATTTGAGGAAATGTTTCCAAAATGTTTTGGAATTAGAAGGTATTCCTTGAAGGGTAGTTTGTTAAAAATCGCGTTGACATATCAATAAACTCTGATGGAAACAATTTGCTACTAAAAATACTCGGAACGGAGCACATACAGGTTATTTATTAGATCAGTATCCATACTTATAAATTCCCAGAAGGAAACGGACCCAATACTAAAAATTTCACCATACACTAACTCTGAAGCAACTTGATGATTAAATAAAAAAAGCCCATAGTGAATCTTAGAAGTGTTCATAATTTTTCCTCATATACGAGGTAATTAACTCAAGAAAAATGTGAGTTAGCTTTTAAACGTTGTCAGACTTGGTGATTTGTCGAAAGATTATGTTTCTTTTCTTTCGAGTGATTTAATTTTTAATTTGTCCACGGAGAAAAACAGTATAAATTATAACAACACAACCCAGAAAGGTGCTATTTATATGCTCGACCAACGGCGTAAATCACAGCGACACGCTTCGTCGGAAATTTGCATGTTAAATGAGAAGTCATCCCGCTTATCGCGGCAAAATCTTGATCTTATCATAAAAGGCAGTGGGCAGAATTTTAATGTGCATTCTCACACTTTCCACCTTCTGAATTAGGCCTCAGTTCTCAAGATCAGTTTTGAAATCCACTTTTAACAGGGTTTCCGTAGAGGAAATCAGTTATTAAGCTACTCATGACGCGATTTTCGACAAATTTCCTCAAATGTCATTCGATCCTGCCTTGAAGACGAAAATGATGTCCGTTCAAAATTATTACTCCAGCGGTCGCTATTTTTGTCATATCGTTGCCAAACTCGTTTTATATAAAAAAAATATACTGCTCAAAAATGAATAGGGATATTGGTTATTTTTGCTTATCCTATTAATTTTAATTAAATCGACCTTAATGAAATTACTTTTTTATGGGGGGAAAAGACCATAATTTCTAATAAATATTAATTATATTTATAATTAAAAAAAAAAAAATGATAGGCCCCATAAATATCCCTATTCATTTTTGAACAGTATATATATCGCTTCATATAAAACTAAAGATCAAATTCTTCGGCTGAAGCCTGAATAGCGAGAGGGGAGGGTTGAGGGAGGTAATTGGAAGATTGAAAACAAACACAAATACTATTGCAAATTAAATGTTATATAAATGTCGTTATATTCGTTTTTATTTTCACTATCTTCATTATTAACCGAGATATTGGCTTTTTTTTAGACATCAGCTTTCAGAAAACCCTCACTTTCAGTCATCACACGTTAAGTATAACCTAATATATCATGAAACGTCTTATTTCAAGTCGAAATACCTAATATTGTGTTCAAAAAATGTAATGTTCGATAAAAGTTATTATGTACGTGTTGTTTTTCACAATCTTCATTATTAATCGAGAAATTGGCATTTTTTAGATATCATCATTCACTAAAAACCCCCACTTTCAGTCATCGAACGTTAGGAATAAGCCCACATATCAAGATCCGTCTTATTTCAAGCGGAAAAACCAAACATTGTGTTCAACAAATATTTTCTACATACATACAAATACGTTCTGGTTAACCCACCTCCCCTTCGATCTTGGATTACTAAAAATTTGAACAATTAGAGTATTTTGATTCATTATAAATTATAGTAATATATATATAATAAACAGTTTTTAAAAAAATTAATATATGTTATATTCTGATATATTTCAGTAATTGTTTTTCGCTAGGATCAATAATATTTCTATCTATATATTCAGCTCTGAGGGGTTGGCTGATCCGTTTGTTTATAATTCCTACGCTTTTGGTTGTGGAGCTTATAAAATTGTAAATTGACATTATTTAGCAAGATTTGAAATTTAAGACGATGACTTATGTACTTGCGACTCACAGACAACTCAAACGTTTTTATATATACTTTACTGTTCAACAATTAATCAAAATTGATCAAATTAAATAATGAACATAATTTTAAAAGGAGGTAATTGGCCAGAACCACCTCATTTTATATTTAATAAATATAATAAAGAACTTATAAAGTTTATCAAAAGTACAAACATGGATGTAGTAAAAATACATTAGAATGTAAAGCTGGCTGTGAGGAATGGGAATTATAATTCAATATATTTAAACATTAAAATGTATTTAAAATTATCATACATGTAGCAATGGAACATGTATTCAAATAAATAGCTTCTCATAGGGTTACTACGAGGAGAAAAAAACAGACAAAAATATATATATATATATATATATATATATATATATATATACATATATATAAAGTCCGTCACGCAGGGGCTGCGTAAACTAAGCAGATTTCCCACGTGAAGTTTTACAATAGGGAAATTACACGGGAGTCGAGCAGTTAAGGAAACGGCCGAAATAGCTTTTGGAGGGAAAGTTACTCACTCACTCGTGCGTTAGCCGCACAGATTTAATAAAAATGCAAATATCTCGGTTAATATTCAAGATAGAGAATAAATGAATATAACCATATTTATAGAACATTTAAGTTCCAATAAGATTGATTCTATAAAAGTTTCCGATCCGACGTATAGTAACGGAGATATTTCGAATTTTCGAAAATTCTCCCCTCTAACCCCCACCCGCTGGTCCGATTTCAGCCATTAACGAACTTGATCTGTCTTTTTACATAAAACGACTAAATATCGTGTTTGGTAACGATCAAAGAAAAATTGCGACCTCTAGAGCGGTAACAGACAAATATATAGAATATATAGATAGATTGATGTATATGTATATATATATATATATATATATATATATATATATCTATATACAGTTTTGAACGGACCTCATTTTCGTCATCTACTAGGTAGGATCGATGGACATTTGAAGAAAAATGTCGAAAATTCCGTCATGAGTACAACCTCAATAGCTGGTTTCCCTTCAGGGGAAATCTGCTAAAAAGAGTGTTACCAATATGTAGACTTATCTATTGTAATACCTCACGTAGGAAAATCAGTTTAGTTTATACAGCCCTTGCGTGACAAGACTTTTATTACTGCTAACGAAGTTTACTGTCTCTTCGAGAATGAATCGTATAAATTCCAAGATGATTCTGGTTAACATGTAGAGACGCATGAAGCGTTTTTAAAAACGTAGAGGCGTCCCGATGCATCTGCCAGATAAATATTAAAGATAGGTTTCGGATATCTGGTGATATTAGAAACTACTTAGAGAACATGCCGGCATCGCCTAATCCCTCTGATTGCTTTTGTATTGCTTCTGCTTGAGCTAAGCTGGTTCCGAGTACTCATCCTTCGTTGAAATGTATCAATTGCTTTTTGCTAGATATTTTAGCCAATATGCCTCTAAATCCCTCAAGCAAATGCGTCTGTCATTTTAATTCATATCTATTTATGCAGTTTATATTTCTGAAGGCAAAATAATTAGCGAAATCACTTTGTTATTCGAGTTTACATTTCAGAGTTTCATAAAATTCGGTTAAGGCGTTTAAGCATGAAAAGATAACAATCATGCAAACGGCGAAGTCAAAAATTGATATACGATATATATATATATATATATATATATATAGATATATATATATATATATAGAGAGAGAGAGAGAGAGAGAGAGAGAGAGAGATTTATTTCGAAAAACTCAATTTTATGCTTTATGGCAGCCTAGAATTTGCATTATGCATTGTCGTAATCGAAGGATATAATTATGTCCTTCTCGTAAAAAGAAGCCAACAATCTAAGAGCATTATATAAAAAGTAGTCTATCATTATTTTTTTCTGTAATCGTTGAATAATGGTAACATTACTAAACTGACATGAGTGAAGAAAGTGAAAAATTTTGCATTAGAGTGAAGAAAGTGAATTGCCTTCTTAATTAGTAATAAGTATAAATTATAATTTGAAGTTGGAAATTAAATGCTTTTAAATGTTTCTTAACATTGTAAGAATTTATTTTAACAAAATAAATTGAAATGTGAATGAATTATTGGTGGAAATAATCAATATATTTTAAAATATAAATATAATAACCTTCCTTGTTTATAACCTGCACTTGTTTATAACTGCACTACTTCACAATCATCACTAGTTGTTTTTTTAACTATGCTTATAACCTTACACAACCATGCTTATAACCTACCAACAACATACCGTAATCTTCACAACATCCTAATTTTGTTCATATTCTGGTTATATCTGATCATGTATTACACGATTACAAAAAAAAATTTAATATTACACTCGTGACGAAAGTAGAATTTACAATTCTCGTGAAATTACCACACTCGCTTCGCTCTTGAGGGTAAATGTTTCACTCGAGTTGTAAAATGATCTACTTTCGTCACTTGTATAATAAATAACTAATTTAGGTTGTCGCAATTTAAGCGATTCCCAGTTTTTCTTATCATGAAAGTAAAATAGTTTATCAGGATCAATAAGAAGGCCAAGTCCTCTACTGTTTTTAATATAATGCAAAGTGCACTTTCGGAGTCAACGCTCCATCCTCAGTGCCTGCTGACAAACACAAACCTCGAGTTAATTTAACATTCACAGCATAGCCAAAGGCAAAATAAACAACAGTCATAAAAACAAACACAATATAAATAGTAAAAAACAATGTTAATTCTTAAAACTAGTCAACTAATAAAAATATAAAATCTAATCCTAGTCACCTACTAAAAATTAAAGCCAAAACAATAAAAAAAAAATTAATAACAAGTCAAATAATAAAAGCAAACAACGATAAGCATATGTCAAAAACTATAAATGAAATTAAAAAACTACCTAAATTTCAGATTTATATGGAAAAACATATCACAGTGGGTGAGAACCTCTGAAAAAAACCACCAGAGGAACTGTAAGAAGACATCTAAAAAATAAACAAAAACCCCCATACTAATAATAGAGAGAAGATGAAGGAGGTACCTGATCTCTATTATTAGTATGGGGGTTTTTGTTTATTTTTTAGATGTCTCTTACAGTTCCTCTGGGTGGTTTTTCCAGAGGTTCTCACCCACTGTGATATGTTTTTCCATATAAATCTGAAATTTAGGTAGTTTTTAATTTTATTTATAATTTTTGACATATGCTTATCGTGGTTTGCTTTTATTATTTGACTTGTTATTAATTTTTTTTTTTTTTATTTTTTTTTTTTTTATTGTTTTGGTTTTAATTTTTATTAGTTGACTAGTGACTACTTCTTCTCTTCTAGTTCTGATTAATGGACAGCAATTCACGAATAGTGTGATTTAGTACTCTATCTGCAACTATCAATAGTCATAGTGTACTATCTCTTCTTAAGTCAAGCCTTTATTTTCGTTCCGTTGGCATTTTCTAAATGTCTAATGGCATTAAGTGCATTTTGTAATCTATATATATATATATATATATATATATATATATATATATATATATATATATATATATATATAAAATTGTAACCTCTGTCTGTACATTGATTATATTTCGCAAAATTTCACGATAACTATTCGTTTTTCACATGTCATAGACACCATAACTGCATTTTGTTTCTTTGGTGTCTGTTTGTTTGTTTGTTTGTTTGTTACCTTTTTCACGCCTAAACGGCTGAACCGAATTTTATGAAACTTGGTATGTGTATTACTACTAGGCCAACTTAGACTTTAGGCTATATTAATATTCTCTAAGACAAACAGGAGTGGGGGTTATAATGGCGGCCTGAAATTAAAATTAGCGATATATCGGTTCCTATTCTTTTTTCAGCAAATATGCCCATTACAAAAGTTGTTTATTTGTAATTTTAGAGTAACGTTTGTTATATTCACTTTTGTCTTTTAACAAAGTATAAACGAGATATACACTATAAACTAAAGCGGGAATAACTGAAATCTATGCATAATGCACAAGAGACGGGAAATATGACAATTTGGAGGACTGTGATGACTTACATAAAAAAATAATTTTATTATTAACAAATGCCAACAACGGGTATTAAACCCTAATCACTGTGACGGGGAAATGTCAAAATATTGTGGAAAGTAAAGCCTTGCCAAAAAAATACCATCTTCATTCAGCCTCAAATGAATTCCCGGGAGAAACCGGGTACCTTAGCTAGTCTATATATATAAAATTGTAACCTCTGTCTGTACATTGATTTTTTTCGCGAAATTTCAGGATAACTTTTGGTTTCACATGTCATAGACACCATAACTGCATTTTGTTTGTTTGTTTGTTTATTTGTTTGTTACCTTATCACGCATAAACGGCTGAACTGAATTTTATGAAACTTGGTATGTATATTACTACTAACCCAACTTAGACTTTAGGCTATATTAATATTCTCTAAGACGAACAGGAGTGGGGGTTATAGGGGAGGCCTGAAATTAAAAATAGCGATATTTCGTTTCCTATTGCTTTTTCAGCAAATATGCACATAACAAAAGTTGTTTATTTTGTTATTTAGAGTAACTTTTGTTATATGCACTTTTGCCGTATACGGGAGTATAAATGAGTTATACGCCTAAAAACTATAGCGGGAGTCTACAATTTTATTTGGCACAAAAAGACACAACCGAACTTAACCAAACTCGCTATGTGAATTAATACTAACAATTTCCTTAGAATAAGCCATACTAACATTTCTACCGACGGGCAGGAGTGGGGGTTATAAGGGAGGCCTGAAATTAAAAATAGCGATATTTCGTTTCCTATTGCTTTTTCAGCAAATATGCACATAACAAAAGTTGTTTATTTTGTTATTTAGAGTAACTTTTGTTATATGCACTTTTGCCGTATACGGGAGTATAAATGAGTTATACGCTAAAAACTATAGCGGGAGTCTACAATTTTATTTGGCACAAAAGACTCAACCGAACTTAACCAAACTCGCTATGTGAATTAATACTAACAATTTCCTTATAATAAGCCATACTAACATTTCTAGGGACGGGCAGGAGTGGGGGTTATAAGGGAGGCCTGAAATTAAAAATAGCGATATTTCGTTTCCTATTGCTTTTTCAGCAAATATGCACATAACAAAAGTTGTTTATTTTGTTATTTAGAGTAACTTTTGTTATATGCACTTTTGCCGTATACGGAAGCATAAATGAGTTATACGCTATAAGCTATAGCGGGAGTCCACAATTTTATTTGGCACTAAAGACTCAACCGAATTAAACCAAACTCGGTATGTGAATTAGTACTAACAATTTCCTTATAATAAGCCATACTAACATTTCTAGGGACGGGCAGGAGTGGGGGTTATAAGGGAGGCCTGAAATTAAAAATAATGATTTCCTATTGGGGTTTCGGCAAATATGCACATAACAAAAGTTGTTTATTTTGTTATTTAGAGAAATTTGCTCAACACTTCTTTTCAATATGAACTACCAGGTACTTCATCTGAAAAAAATTAATTCAAATGTATGTCAATATTATCTCCTTAATAATTCAAATCTATGCATAATGCACAGGAGACGGGAAATATGACAATATGGAGGACAGTGAAGTCTTACATGAAATATTAATTTTATTATTAACAAATCCATAGCAATGACAGGTATAATAAACTCTAAACACTGAGACGGGGAAATGTCAAAATATTGTGCAAAGCAAAGCCTTGCCAAAAAAAAAAATACCATCACCATTCAGCCTCAAATGAATTCCCGGGCCAAGCCGGGTATCTGAGCTAGTTTTTATTACATTCCTTTGGTGGATAAAATGTATACAGTAAGAGAGCGTACCTGCAACTTGTAGCGTGGCATTCCTGCTGGTAGCCGTGCCCGCCTGGTTGGTAGCTACACACCAATAGACCCCGTCATCCTGTTCCTTCTTCCCGTGGGCCACCCGGAGGAAGAACAGGGATCCTTCCAGATTGACGACCCGGTGGTTCTTGGAGTCGGGGCTAGTCAGGTCCAACTTCTCGCCATCCTTGTACCACTCGATCTTCGGCTCAGGTTTGCCCTCCGCCTTGCAGTTGAGGGTTATAGGCTCGTTCTTTGGGACTGTCACGTCGGCAGGGTGCTCAGTGATCCGGGGCGACCGGTATTGGCCTGAAACACAAACAAATACAATTTGGTTAATTATTTTTTTTAAAGTTTTAACATAAATTGTTAGTAATTACTGAGGGGAAAATCAGTCAAGCAGGGGGGAGAAACGGATATTCACGGAAGGTCACGAAGAAAGCATGTTCTTCTAAATTAGATTTCTCTGTTTCCGACAAAAACTGTTTTCTACATCCATTTTTGAGGTGCTGGATGGTGAAGGAATTATTATCTCAGGTAAGAAAAAACGCCTCGTTCCTTCACTATTCTTCTTTCTACATCCTTGCGCAGTGCAAGTTAAGAAATAATTTTAACTAAAAAAAAATTCGGTTTTCAGATTTAACGGAGTTTTCCGTTTTCACGCTCCCTGCACATATTTTGAATAGTTAAAGTTGGATTATATAGTCACGTACTCATCAAGCATAACTCAGTAAATCTGTCGACCTGAAGTTGGGTGCAGATTTCCCAAATGCTGGTATAACACACCTTGTGGTTTCATCACATCGTAAAACATATTATTTACAAATATGCAAAGAAAAAAAAACCAATGAATAAAATGAAGGGAGTGGAATGTAACTGAATGCTGAAAACAAGAAACTAAAATTATCTCGCTTAATATTTGTGTTATGAAAAAAAAAGTCCGTGAGGCAGGGACTGCGTAAACTAAGCAGATTTCCCACGTGAAGTTTTACAATAGAGAAATTTCACGAGAGCTGAGCAGTTAATGAAACGGCCGAACTAGCTTTTGGCGGGAAAGCCACTTCGTCCGTTAGCCGGCCAGATTTAATAAAAATGCAAATATCTCGGTTAATACTTAAGATACAGAATAAATGTATAGACAATATTTATAGTAAATTTAATTTGTAATAAGATTGATTCGGTACAATTTTTCGATCCGACGTATTAGTAACGGAGATATTTTGAATTTTCGAAAAATCTTCCCCTCTAAACCCCCTCTCCCAATGGTCCGATTTCCAGCCGTTACCAAACTTGATCTTTCTTTTTACATAAAACGCTTAAATATGAAGTTTGGTAAGGATCAAACAAAATTGCGACCACTAGAGCGGTAACAGACAAATATATATATATATATATAATATATATATATATATATATATATATATATATATATACAGTTTTTGAACGGACCTCATTTTCGTCATCTACTAGGTAGGATGGACATTTGAAGAAAAATGTCGAAAATTCCGTCATGAGTGTACGGCCTCAATAGCTGATTTCCCTTAAGGGAAATCTGCTAAAAGGTATAGAACATAAATTGTAGATCAATAGCTTAACAAAATTGGTTCTATCACAATTTACGATAAAACTCAAGATATTTTGAATTATCAAATTTCATGCCATCTACTATTATGATCTTTATTCTACAATGATATATTTAAATATGGAGTTTGCTATAGAATAAATACATATTTGTTTCACGTCCCCAAAATGTTCATCACACTACGAATTTGCAGATATCTCATACAGTAAACTTTTAATTCTAAGAATATTTGGTATTTAAGCTTGGAATAAAATGGTTTATGATATAACAGCTTATTTCTTATATGACATGAGTAGGAGTGGGGGTTTACTAAAGGCTGAAAAAAAAAAATGCAAATATCTCCGTTAACCCAGAGAAAAATACTTAAATATGTAAATATTTGTTTTACATGCTATTTTCAATAAAATTAGTTCTATATATTTTTTCTATTTGACATATAATAACGTACATATTTCGAATGTTCGAAATTCTACCCTATAAACCATTAACGAATTCCATCGCCCTTTTTATATAGAAGGATTAAATATCGAGTTTCCTAGTGATCAAACCGAAATTTCGACAGCGAGAGCGTTAACAGACATATATATATATTATATATATATATATATATATATATATATTATATATATATATATATATATACGAAATTTCGATCAGACTCAAACTAACGGAGATATTTCGAATTTTTGAAAATCCTCCAATCTAAATCCCCCCTCCCAATGATCCGATTCGACCGTTGAAGAACATGATCCGTCTTTTAACGTAAAACGTTTAAATAGGGAGTTTGGTAACGAATCGAGCCAAAATTGCGACCGCTGGAGCGTTAACAGGCTAATACACCTCTATCTTTATATAATATATATAATTCTAGCGTACGTGTGTATGTCACTGAACTCCCTAGACGGATGGACCGATTTGATTGAATTTTTAAATACGCGTTCGAGTGACGCCCCGGATGGTTTAGCGGCGCAGATCGGCCAGGCAGATGGAGCAGGTCTCCGGTCGAAGGGCGAGGTTATTTGGGAAATGTAATGAAATATTAATATGTTTATCTAATGTATTCTTTAGAATTTAAGTATGTCATCTTTATAATGATGTTTTCAGCTGCGAGAGGTTTTCACTTTCAGACATTGTTATTTATTTTCCAAATTTATTTTAATTTGATTTGAATGTTGCAATTATTTTCTTTTCTTTATTTATTTATGTATTTGCGTTATTATTGTTGAGGGTTTTTATTTATTTTAGTTATTGGTCTACAACTGTTTGTTTTTAAGAACGTGTAGTGCGCATTCTACCAGATAATCTCAGAACTAAAACGTCTTCATTTCCTTCTCTCATTTTTCCTTTGCCAAGTTTTTGCGATATTTTATTTACTATTTGTTTTTAGGCAAACGTGCATATAATAAATGTTGTTTTTTGCGTTATTAAAAGTAGATTTTTTTTTAAACATAATATTATTAAATTTAATATCCTAATCGCTTGATATATAATTCTCGACAACGTCTGCGGGGTCCGCTATTATATATATATATATATATATATATATATATATATATATATATATATATATATATATATGAGTTACAACCTCAATAACTTAAGGTAAATCGGCTGAAAACCGATTTGAGCACCACATAACTCCCTAATTCTCAAACAATCCGAATATTCGGTTGCCTTTAATTTAATTTTTTTTTTTTAATTTGAAAGTTAATACGAAATCTACTTCCCAATGAATCTTATCAAATATATCATAGAAAAATTACAGACCTGTCTTCAGAAAATGACAGTTTCCACAAAAATGTTTGTATCTCTAATATGTACGGATATTTATATACTGATACATTTGATCGCTGGAAGACATGATTTATGAAGGAAATATGTGTAAATAAATGTTTATTTCAGAGCTTTCGAGGTCCTTTCTCATCCTCAGTGCTCTGATGAAATGAAGACACACACAAAAGAAAAATATATTCAGTCCATGATTTTTTAAAGTGTAGACAGACCATTATTAAAAAAAAAACAACAATAACCTAAGTCATAGGTATTGAAACAAATGTTTTACAAAAGTTAAAAAAAAACAATTAGTCGTAGTAATATGTATTATGCATTAAATGTATTAGTAATGACTAAAATTTTCTAAAAAAAAAATGTAATAAGGAAAGTTCTGAGATTATGTGTTCTTTCTAAGAATACTCTGAAAGACACTGACGTCAGACGTACAGATTTAAACTTTGTCCTTTCCCTCTGGCATTCTATATGGGACTGACTAATGTGATCATTTGAATACTCCTTATTTTGAATTTCAACTTTCCTCAGTCATTACCAATGGCCCTCAAACATGATATATGGTTTATTTTAACAATACAATGACTCAAAAATCACATTTTATTGAGAGATTTAACTGGAAAGTTATTTTAAAAAAAAATAACAATTGTTCATTCCAACCTCTTTTTACAAAACACTACTTTCTCATGACAAGTTCAATCATTAAATTAAATTCTATAAACATGACAATGCACTCTAACATGGAAAATTATAGTTTAAACTTCATGATTAAGATTCATGATTGCCAAAGGACGTTTCTAGAAAAAAATCCTGTAGTGAATTATTAGATCTCTTTAAGCAGATTTCCCTTAAGCGAAATCAGCTATTGACATGACAAGATTTACAAAAAATTCTACATAGGTGATGACGAAAATGAGGTCCATTTTCACACACACATATATATATAATATATATATATATATATATATATATATATTTATATATATAGAATATATATATATATATATATATATATATATATGAGTCTGTGTGTGTGTGTGTGTGTATTCACACAACAAATTTGTTTGCTCGTTACCGTACTTTTTAAACGTTTTATGCAACAAAAAAAAAGATTAACTTTGTTAATGGCTGATAGGGGGGTGAGGTGGTTTACAGGGCGGAATAACTCCATTATTATGCGTCGGATCGAAAATTTGTATATATATATATAATATATATATATATATATATATGTCTGTTAACGCTCTAGCGGTCGCAATTTTTGTTTGATCGTTATCAAACTCTGAATTTAATCGTTTTATGTAAAAAGGAAGTTCAAGTTTGTTAATGGCTGAAATCGGACAAGTGGGAGGGGGGGAATTTAGAGGGGAGGATTTTTTAAAATTCAAAATATCTCCGTTATAATGCGTCGGATCGAAAAATTTGATACAAATAAATCTTATTGAAAATTCAATTTGCTATAAATATTTTCTATACATTTATTCTGTATCTTGAATATTAACCGAGATATTTGCATTTGTATTCTGCGTGTGGTCGCCAGTAGGCTATGTTCGGACTTTCTCGGACTCTGGCGGCCGTTTCCATAACTATTCGTCCCTCGTGAATAGGTTAAGAGGTTAGGTTAACTGTTTTTTGGGGCTAGAAACTACTGGGTTATTACGCCCTAAATAATGTTTTAGGTTTAGAGGTTTCTCACTACTACAGTTGTTATTAGGCAGATTTCTCTACTGTATAACTTCACGTGGAAAATCTGCTTAGTTTACGCAGCCCCTGCGTGACGGACTTTTTAGTTTTCTGCCATAAGTAAACCCCCACACCTACTAATGCTATATTAACAATAATCCGTTATATTATGAAACACTTCATTTCAAGCATAAATATCAAATATTCTTCTGTTTGATCTTTTACGTCTTGAGATAAATTAAAAAAAAAACACTGTACGAATTTATAATTCTCTTTTGGGAACAACGCCACATAATACGTAGATCAATAATAAGCATTCATCTTTAACAATATTTCTTCCGGGAGCTCAGGCTAGCCATGTGAGTTAAAAGCGTTGCCTTTAATCTCACATGGAAAACCTAGAGCGGCGAGTTCGATTCCCGCCTAGGCTATAGGAATTTATTTAGTCACGGAATTCATTAAATAAAATCATAAAAAAATGATAGTAGCCTGTAGATAACCCATCCCAATTAGCCATAGTAGCAGAAAGTGGCCGTTAGTAAATGAAATGAATATTTCTTCAGAAATGTATGAGGCAATGAGATTATTCACATAGATAAATTATTCTCATGTTTTTCGAAGTATGGAATAAATCGCGACGTGTACTTGAGGCTCATCGAAGACCTTCTAGAATTGAAATATAGCAAACACAAACATTTTCGGAAGTTTGGAAAGATGTCAGTTCAACATTGATAGATGAAAATACGAACAACTTTTTCGACTACCATTTTGTTTTGGAGTTTGTGAATTATTTGGAGTCTGTATAACATTAAGACTGTTAAACGTAACATATCAAGTATATGTTTTGCCCATTTAAAGACTTGTGACCATTGGCAAAGACCCATTGACTGCCTTACGGTATTTACATACAAGGGTTAACCAGTAAACCTAACCATTAGTATCCTGTCTGCGGTGATCTGCTATCATTTGTATCGCAGCGATGGTCCATTACCCGGACCGGTGACTACCGACACGATAAATGATCTTACTCTACCGGTAGCCATAATTTATCAGTCTTTGCTCCAATGGTATGCAATCGTGAAACCGTGGGAAAGGAGGCTCTTGTGCAGTACTTTGCGACTTAAAAGGTCTGTCCTAACATCTCTTATTTATTTTTTTTATTTAAATGAAACCTAAAAGTGAGAAATGGTTTTTGGGTAGGTGATGTCCAATGTATGGAATAAAATTCTAAACAAGATATCCTCGAATTTAGAAATAGAAAAAAAAGTGTATGCTAAACCTTTATATAATTAACTGAAAATAATTCATTTCAATTTAACAAATAATAAGTAGAATTAAATCTTTTAGCAGATTTCCCTTAAGGGAAATCAGCTATTGAGGTCGTACTCATGACGCGATTTTCGAAAAATTTCTTCAAATGTCCATCGATCCTACCCAGGAGATGACGAAAATGAGGTCCGTTCAAAACTATATATATATATCTATATATATATATATATCTATATATATATATATAGACATATATATATATTTGTCTGTTAACACTCTAGCGGTCGCAATTTTTGTTTAATCGTCACCAACATCGGTATTTAATCGTTTTATGTAAAAAGGAAGATCAAGTTCGTTAACGGCTGAAATCGGACCAGTGGGGAGGGGGGTTTAGAGGGGGGGATTTTCAAAAAATTCGAAATATCTCCGTTATTATGCATCGGATCGAATAATTATATAGAACAAATCTTATTGCAAATTCAATTTACTATAAATATTGTTATATGCATTTATTCTCTATCTTGAATATTAACCGAGATATTTGCATTTGTAATCTGCGTGTGATCACGTAGGCTTTGTTCGGACTTTCCGCCGAGAGCTCTGGTGGCCATTTCCATAACTATTCGTCCCTCGTGTATAGGTTTAGAGGTTAGGTTAACTGTTTTTTGGGGCTAGAAATTTCTGGGTGATTACGCCCTAAATAATGTTTTAGGTTTAGAGGTTTCTTACTACTACAGTTGTTATTAGGCAGATTTCTCTATTGTAAAACTTCACGTGGGAAATCTGCTCAGTTTTACGCAGCCCCTGCGTGACGGGCTTTTTTATTAACAGTAAACATTTAATTGAAAGCCTTTATCATAAAAAGCACGTCATAATGAAGTGATTCACAATATTAATATAACAGCTTATTATTAATATAACAGTAGTCTGGGCAGTAGGGGTTTATTGAAAGCCAAAAACTAAAAAATGCAAATATCTCGGTTAATAATCCAGATAGTGAAAAAATATACACGTCAACATTTATAGAATAATACATTTTCTATAAAATTGGTCTTATGCAATTTTTTGATCCGATGCATAATATCGGGAATATTAAGAATTTACTTCCCCCGCCCGATTTCAGCGGTTAACGAGCTTTCTTTTCGCGCAAAACGATTATATATCAAGTTTGGTAATGATAAGACAAAAATTGCGACAGCTAGAGCAGTAACAGACAAATAATATGAATAGATATATCTGTGTGTGTGTGTGTGTGTGTGTGTGTGTGTGTGTGTGTGTGTGTGTATATATCAAATTTTGAACGGACCTCATTTTTCTAGGTAGGATCGAAGGACATTTGAAGAAAAAGTGGGATGTGCAAATACATCATTCCCGGAATACTTGTAAGATTATAGTTCTATTTTACTGCGCAAGAAATCTTTCACTTGAATTATATATGCGCTAAATATGTTTTATATATACTTCTTATTTATTTCGTTATAAGATTTTTTTTATTAATAAAATTCATAAATTAATAACCCCCCCCCCTTCCACTGCACCTTGACTCCGTTCCAGTCCATCGGATCGAAAAATCTCAATACAAAAAAAAAAATACAAAGGTGCCAAGAATCGGGGAGGGTAAAAATGGATAATTCCTTTACTTTGTACATGGAAGTAAAAGTTAAAACCTTGAAAAAAAAAACTTTATTACTAAATGGAGATACGTTGCCAAGAATCAGGGAGGGTCAAAATGGATAATTCCTTTACTTTGTACATGGAAGTAAAAATTAAAACCCTGAAAAAAAAACTTTATTACTAAATGGAGATGCAATCAAGTTTCTGAAAATGTGACTGAAGTACTTGAATTACAGCCATTACAATTATTCTTGGAGAGATGACACGAGGTAGAATAACGGAACCTTCCATTCTTTCTAGACATATCTACTTGCAGCATCTACATATGTCCCGAGCACTGCTGGCTCATTCTCGATTCCAGCTCCGTGCTCATCCACTCAAATACATTCAACATTCATTATTCAAATGGATTACTTTAAATCGGAACGCTGACACATTCTAGTCGCCACGATCTCTAATTATGTTACCATTCATCAGACGATTTTGTTGTTTCTTTTTAAACGCAAGCCGACTTTATCAGAGGTGGATCGTCCCACTCGGCCATGTTCTTCCCAAAAACGTGAGCGAGATATCATCTTGCTAATATCCCAAACATAGCGATTGCATCTATGCTGGCAGTGGGTTGTTAGAACATTTCAAACTCCCGATTATAATAGCGCCTTTCACACATTACAAGCATCTTATAAAAATTTTATTTCATAACACCTGAAATTCGTACGTCCAGGAGTTAGTAATGATACCTTAGTTCTCACGTTATTCAAGCTCCTTACAGGTAAATTGTAATAACCAGAAATATTATTATCATTCAATACTTAACATTCCCACCTCTAAAACCGAAAAATAGTACTACCTATCAATTATTGTTGACATTTAATAGCAAAATAATTTATTCTTTTAATTGTAAATACAACTTTTACAGGAGTAATTACGGTTAACTATTAGAGCACGTAATTTATTTTTTTAAATATTATGATATTATACTAACCGATTCCATTTCTTACTGAAACGATAAGTCCGTCACGCAGGGGTTGCGTAAAATAAGCAGATTTCCCAAGTGCTTGGATAACACACTTGTGGTCTCCTCGCACCGCATATTCATTCTCTATTTATACGTAAATAACCAATAAGTATAAAGGTGGGGGAGGGGGCTACTGAAGCCATAATAAAAGAACGTAGGAATAACTCGCTTAATACTTGAGTTACGAAATAATGCATAGAACTACAATAGTTTAACGAGATTGGATCTATAACATTTTTCGATCCGACGTATAATAACAAACATATTTTGACTTTTCAAATCCACCCTCTAAACCACCAGCATTCCAGGCCCGCTTTCCGTCAATAACAACTATAACGTATAGTGTTAACCGAAACGGTTAACCCTCGGTCGGGCGTGTCAAAAATATTCTGCCTTCGGACGCGTGTATCTCAGAGATACAACCTCAACCGTTTTTACGGAAATACAGATTTTAATATATATTTTGCACTAAAATGTTTAGTGTGAAATTAGAAATCATATCTGAGGAAGTATTTACTGTTTGAAAGAAGTAAATAATTTTCAAAATTGACACGTACTATAATAAAAAAAAATCATGGTAGATAATATAACCAAGTTGGTTATAGATTCATTGTTATTAAAACAGTGGACGATAATTTTTAAAATATAATTAAAACATACAAATACCAAAAGAAATAGTTTAAATGTTCATATCTTAATTATTCATAATTCATTTCAGTTTGTGAACAATATAAACAAAATATCTAAATATACCTTCATTCAAAAATAAGTAGCACGAAATCACTTTTAGATAAGACATTAAAAATCATCTAAACTTTAATGTATCAATCCTTTTAAAAATATCAGTTTAATTATCAACTCTTTTGCAGAGCTGCATTCATTACAATTAGGACAAGGCATGGAACTATGTTGTAAACAAATTTTGCTTTTGCAAAGCTCACAAGAATAATGAGTAAACCTACATTTCTTTTCATTTTTGCTTGGTTCACATCATTTGCTTTAGTTCGTTGTAGTGGAGGGACTTTTTTTATGCTGTTCTGTACTTGAGTTCAATGTATGGTCCAATGAGTCTCTGTACTCGTCAAGTTTCGTCCCTAGTTCGGTTGGTAAACGTCTACTGTTGTCACTGCGTCATACAATATTTTCTTGAATAAGTTCTTTTGAAAGCTCATGTATGAGCAAAATAATAGAAAAATTGGTTTATATGGTTCCATTTAATAAAGAGAAAGTTAATTGATGTATATATTTATGAAATACAGATTTCAAAAAAACTTACGAGATCGGGCGCGTGGTATCTAGGAGATTAAACTGAATGACAGGTGAAACACACGACTCCATCAAACACAGTGACACAACTGACCTTGAGGGAGGGGGGGGGTCCTAAAAACCACATAACTCGAAGCACTACACCACCACTCTCTGCTAGGAGGAGTGGCAAATATTTTTCTAGAAACCGTGTATCTGAGAGATCACGCGCCCGACGAAGGGTTAATACTTGAGTTACGAAATAATGCATAGAACTACAATTGTAGACCATCACTAGTTTAACGAGATTGGATCTATAACATTTTACGATCGGACTTATAATAACAGACATATTTTGAATTTTCAGATCCACCCTCTAAACCCCCAGCATTCCAGGTCCGCTTTCAGTCAATAACAATTATAACGTATATTGTTAACCGAAACGGTTAAGTATCGAATATGGTAAAGATCAAATAAACATTTAGGAGTAAAGAGCGACAAGTCATAATTAATAACGTCATCACATAATGTATGTATCTCACGAAATAGAAGTCCAATGGCAACCATATTTGGTATTTAACCATGGAATGAAGTGCTTCATAGCATAACAGCTGATTTTTAATTTGACATGAGTAGGAGAGGGGTCGCCGAAAACTGAAATATGAAAATGTATCGGTTAATATTCAATATAAAAGAAACATGTACATTACAATAATTATAGAGAATTACATTTGCAATAATATTGATTTTATACAAATTTTCGATCCACCTCGTAAAAACGGATAAATTTTGAATTTCCCCATCCAAACCCCTCCTCCCACCTGTCCGAATTCAGCTGTTAACGAACTAGCCTTTATTTTTACATGAGATGTTTAAATATCGAGTTTAGTAACGGTTAAAAAAAAATTGCGAACGCTAGAGCGTTAACAGACAAATATATATACAGTTTTGAACGAACCTCATTTTCGTCATCTCCTGAGCAGGATCGATGGAAAGTTGAGGAAATTCTTTCGAAAATCGCGCCAACTTCGAGCACAACCTCAATAGCTGATTTTCCTTATGAGAAGTCTGCTAAAAGGATTATTCGGTACTCCTTGGACTATGAAGTTATTTAATTGGTATAACAGTTGGTCACTTGGTTCTTCAAAAATCAGTTCGTCCTAGATTGGTGATCCTTTGCTCTATTCAATAAATACATCACAGAATCAACAGAATACACATTCATCAACATGGCGTCTCAGAAGATTAGATAAGTGCATTATCTAATTTATGATTACTCCCACGAGGTACGTCATTGATATATTACTCGGAGACAGTGAGTAGCAGATGGACTAAGAGTCATACAAAAAGGAGCTGTGTACATATTAGTTTTGGGAGTAGGGTTTGTTTGGACTAGTAATCAGAGAGATATAGTAGCTGAGGACGGTGCCCTTCGGAACTCCTGCTATCTCGGTGATCAGTCAACTTTATGTCAATCTACCTCTTTGCACATAGCTCTTACCTCTTGTAAGTGATGCATTAAGAACGATTAGGCTCGGATTTATTTAATAACTATCGATACTCTTATCTGTTGGCTGACAGTCTTTATGGAATAACGAATTACAATCTCAGATTCTGTTTGAATAGATTTCTTTTCTATGGAACCCACCGGAAATGGTTGAGGAATTATTACTCACTCTTTTAGTCTTCTTTCATTACACCCGTGATTAAAGTTATTATTTGCCCTGATAATATGTTTAACGAAAACTGTTTTAGAATATTTTACTGGAATAAACGCCATTGATTGGAAATCATTTTGGAATACAATGGAATTTCTATAAAAAGAATTAATTAGTAGAAGTGAAAAGAGACAACAGCCACACACAAACAAATGACTTTGTCAATGATCCTTTAGCAAAATATATTAAATTATATTGAGTCTGTAGGTATAGAATGGGTAAAAAAAAATTATGTATACATTTTTTATATTTATATTTATACATTTTTCAACTTGATATAACGACAGACGCATTAACCCTAGAATGGTATTGAACGTAAAAATTACGTATGATCTGGTTTTAACTGTTATTTAAGGGCCGTTAACGACCCCACCACCCCCATCCCTCAGCTATGAGCCCTCCAGATAGTTCGGCCTTGACCAGTGTAGATAAGTGAACCTTCCCACTCATCCAATACTATTTTTCGAAATAAAAACTACACGTAATATTTACGTATCAATACTATTAACCGCAACTTTTTGGCACGTAAAATTCCGTATCGCTACTAATAACGGGTTTCTATGCCACAACTTAGTTAATATTATTCTCAATTTATTATCTTCCAATTTATTTTTATATTCTAATTTATTTTCTCTTAATGTTTTTAACTTTTATTTTTCAATATAAAAAAGACAAAGATGCCTAGAAAGATATATTAATCTTTTTATAGTTTCGAAAAAATGGAGAAAAATATTCAATGGATGAAGAAATCAGAAATTTGTTGAAAGAACTCCGCGATGAGTCAGATGGGGAACATGACAATTATGAAATAGATGGATATGGATACGAGAGCGATGATGATCCGGAGTATTCTCCAAGTGATGAGGAGGTTGAGCCTTCGGAAATGATTGCATCACAGAGTGGGCCAGATAGCGATGAGAGTGAGAAAATTTTAGAAACATCAAGGCAATTGAAGAAATAGAAGAAACACAGATGCATAAAAAATCTAAAACCTCTCAACCACACAATATTGACAGATCAGTGACAATAAATATAGAAGGCGGGTTGTGCTTGGTAAGAGTGAATATGAATGGAGCACACAACCTCCGGAACGTGTTTCGAACGATGCGCCTGAAAGGAATGTCGTGCACATTATTAGATATTTACGTTGATATAAGTTAAAGATAAGTGTACGTTTTAATAAAACAAAAAAAAATAGTAACAAACTTTAACAAATTTTGAATAATTTCGCCAATTACCAATTGCACACGTAAAATGTACGTATCAGTACCATTAAGTGGAAAATAATATCACTACCATTCTAGGGTTAAGAAACAGCATTTTATTAAAGCCTTTTTTCTTACCGCTCTACCCTTATATACTGCTTCATGTAGACTATTCCTCACGGTTTATGGTGTCACAGAATCCCCATTAGATGGTGCGATCACAAACAATTACTTGAGAATGTTTTGCTCGATTTCATGAGGTTTAAATTTTGTAAATGCATGTCGCACGTTCACTTGAGATAATCACAATTTTTCCCTATATAACGGTTGTACAACCCTTGCTGAATGAGTTCAACAATAACGTATTCTTGATGAGAACTTTTATTCTTTAGATTTTCAACCCATTTCTGTTAAATGATCTTTTTATACTTAACTAAACAAGCTAAACAATAAAGAAGAAGCTCCAAACACCAATCACAACTACCAAATCTTAACCCAATAAATATTTTTGGGCCCTATTGGAATTAAAAATCCGAAAACATAGATGTTCATGCATATGAATTGATTATTAAGTGCATGAATATATATTATACTTATTTGATAATGAATCAAATTAATGATAAGTACTGTAGAATAAAGCAAGCTTTCATTTAATCAATTTAAAAAATTCATAAAAAATATTTTTGGTCTATAAACTAAGTGTATGAATAATTTTTATAACCACTAGGTCTTTATAATCAATCGAATTATAAAACTTTATTTATAACGGCTAATTAATGCTAATATAAATTAACAAAGCATGTATGTTACTAAGACAACTCATTGATGTATATAAAAAGCCTAATTACTCCAATCTTGACTTTCTAACTTTGACTAACTGGAACATCGAAAGGATGACTGAACCAAGAAAGTGTTGTATTTAGCGGATTTCCCATAAGGGAAATAAACTATTGAGTTCGTACTCATGATTTTCTTCAAATGTCTATCGATCCTACCCAGGAGATGACGAAAATGAGGTCCGTTCAAAATTATATATATATATATATATATATATATATATATATATATATATATATATATATATATATATATATATATATCTGTTAACGCTCTAGCGTTCGCAATATTTGTTCGATAGTTACCAAACTCGATACTTAAACGTTTTATGTAAAAGGACAGATCAAGTTCGTTAATGGCTGAAATCGGACCAGTGGGAGGGGGAGGGTTTAGAGGGGGGATTTTCGAAAATTCGAAATATTCCCGTTACCATAAAGTCGGATCAAAAAATTGTATAGAACCAATCTTATTGTACATTACATTTACTATAAATATTGTTTTGTACATTTCTTTTCTAACTTGAATATTAACCGAGATATTTGCATTTTTATTAAATTTGGGCCGTAACGGACGGCTTAGTTTCCCGCCAAAAGCTAGTTCGGCCGTTTGCCGTAACTGTTCGTCTCTCGTATGGAGATTTCTCACGTGGGAAATCTGCTTAGTTTACGCAGCCCCTGCGTGATTTACTTTAATAAGGTTTAATTCGAAAAAAGTCTAGGTTATTATCACCCGGTAATATCTATATCTCTCGTTTTAGATAAGTTAAACACAACATTTAGTTATTGAATTGTGTTAAAAAAGTTGTAAAATCCTCATTTATATTGTTATATCCATTTTTAATTTAACCTTTATATTAATTTCGATTTATTTACTAACTAGCCATACTTGCATCTATTCTACGATACCAAGAAAGTGTTAACTGGTTTATGTACATAAAAAAATCACCATTAAACCCGACGTGACTTTCATTAATAAAATATACGCTTTTATCTGTACCAAAATTCAATAAAATTCAGAAGATTAGAGTAAAATTTTACTTCCCATAGTTATTAATAATTACTGTTTGAAAGAATTCATCAATAAAATCATTTTTATTATTATTTATTAACAACCACGTTTCGCTACTATGTCTAATTGGGAGGGGTTATCTAAGGTTACCACCATTTTCTTGCCATGGTAGGACTACGGATTTGATTTAATGAGTTCGTCACTAAATAAAATCCTATTTCCGAGGTGGGAATCGAAATCGCCATTGTAAACATTCCATGTGAGATTAAAAGCTACGCTTTAACTCACACTGCAAACCAGTGCTCCAAAAAACTAATTAATGGCTCAAAACATTTTAAGCATACTAATAAATTGATATGCAGAAATGAAAAATGATGAATGAAAGGTGGCTTGTTCTTGATAGTTATTTTTTTTTTAAAATGTAAATCACTTTGAGTTGCATTCTCCACTCATTATTTTCCTTGAATTCACAAACTATAGCTCCCTCTGAATAGAATCCAAATATTAATGGTTGCTACTATCCTCGGCCATTTGAAAACGTTTAGTAGAATCAAACTTGGAGTGCTTTTAGAAAAGGTCTCAAGATAGCCTTCTTGTCAATGTTTCCTCTATGGCCTTTTTTTTTCCGCCAACACAGTTTTCTTTCTAATGATGTCATAACTAAGGATGGAAAGACTGGAGTCAGGGCTACGGTGGAGTGGGGTCGCTCTAGAAATGGCAGAGGGTAGTGGGGGTGGAAGGGGGTGGGTAAAAAGAGAGAATAAGAGATAGGATTCCTCTACCAGAAGGTTGTGAGAGAGAAGTGGGAGAGAGAGATAGCGAGAGAGAAAACAGTCTTAGCAAATAGAGCCCAGGGGTATAAGAGCCTGTTGCTTTCGTATTTTTTTATGAGAGAGCTACGCCATCCAGTTTTATTGAATGGACGCATTGGAAATTTATTTTGATATCGTCTAAGCACAGCAGAAACAGCGTTACACTGAATCACACGCTGAACATGTCGTTTCTACATACACATAAACTGTACAAATAGTCTTGTTGAATGATGCCTTAAGCTTTTTCAGACCGTGTTCGATACCTATGAATATCTATTAATTGGAACAGCATAAATGAGAAATCTGATTTGAGAAAGTCCAATCTTCTCAACTTCTGCATTTAGTTTTGTCACAATATATTGTCTAAAACAGTAAAATAATCTTTACACAATCATAACATTGAATGTATTTAATGTGGTTCTCGGTCCCACCCTGGCAAGAAAAGGGTTATAAGCCGTAAATAACCCGGCCATAGTAACAAAAAGTCCGTCACGCAGGGGCTGCGTAAACTAAGCAGATTTTCCACGTAAAGTTTTACAATAGAGAAATTTCATTAGAGCCGTGCAGTTAAGGAAACGGCCGAACTAGCTTTTGGCGGGAGTCAATCGTCCGTTAGCCGCCCATATCTAATAAAAATTAATATATCTCGGTTAATATTCAAAATAGAGAATAAATATATATAACAATATATATAATAAATTTAATTTGCAATAAGATTGATTTTGTACATTTTCGATCCGACGTATAGTAACGGAGTTATTTCGAAAATCCTTCCCTCTAAAGCCCCCCCCCTCCCTCTGTCGTTTTAACGAACTTTTTCTAAACGACTAAATATCGGGGTTTGGTAACGATCAAACAAAAATTGTGACCGCTAGAGCGGTAAGTATATATATATATATATATATATATATATATATATATATATGTATATATATATATATATACATACAGTTTTGAACGGACTCCTCATTTTCGTCATCTTCTAGGTAGGATCGATGGACATTTGAAGAAAAATTTCGAAAATTCCGTCACGAGAACAACCTCAATAGCTGATTTCCCTTAAGGGAAATCTGCTAAAAGTGGGCGTTATTAAAAAATAATATTGTCTACTGTTAAAATTTATTTAAACCAGTATACATACATATATATATATATATATATATGTATATATATATATATATATATATATATATATATATATATATATATATATATATATACTCAAATTCCTATATTTAGGCGAAAACGGATAACGAAAACAAAATATTGTAGCAAAAAAAAAGAAACTACAAAACTCTTAAAATACAACTGGAGTTCTCTTATTTTTACACATTGGCTAGTTAATAAATTCGTATATTAGGTTACACGTTCATACGTTAGGTGTGCATGGTAATTACAACACAGTATAAAAATAAGTATATTTTATTTTAAATAATAAAATTTTCAAAGCAAAAAACAAATGTTAACCAAGAAACATTTAAAATCACAAACGTTTTTTTATGTGGACGTGACAAAAGTATTAAATTCTATGTTGTTCTTGTTTTTTTTGCGTTCACTTTGTGCTAAAACGGTTAATTGGGACTGTCTGCATACAGGTTACCCACATTTTCTAGCCAGGGCGGGGCTAAAAAATGTATTTAATGAATTCGTCTTTAAATAATTAAAATTATACAATAATTACGATTATAAAATAATAGGCGACTCAAATTATTCAATCTTAATCTCATTTGATAAACAGGTTCATGAGTTCGATTACCGTTCTGGCAATAGGAAATACAGTGTCGGACTCATTGACTAAACTCCTTTGTCTGGATATAGGCAAGTAAAGAGTGGTAAGATGTAATGATCCAATCAGCTTTAGTGGTACAATGTGGAACGTGTTAACACAACCCTAAATGCCAAAATGATGACTCTTACTCTAATGAACACATGACAGTTCAAAGACTAACTATAGCTATGCTGAGAAAGATATACTTAGTCACTTAAACGAGTAGGGTCGGTCTACTAAAATCGTAAAAATACAAATAACAAAGTTTATATTTGCGGTTGTGAAGAAAACGTTGAAAAATAACTGAAGAACATTAATTCATACACATTCATAATTGTATAACCCCCCTCCCATAACTATAGTATTTTGGATCCATCGAACATTTGTCTGAAACACTGCTACTCATGGTCCGATTGATTTATAGGTTTATATGAAAAGTCGAAATATCGAGTTTTGCAAAGATCAAACAAATATTTAGCCAATTTATTAAGATGTAATTTGTGATAAGAATAATAGGGACGGTATGTCTACAAATTACCACCCTTTTATAGCGAAGGTGGGGCTAAGGGATGTATATGTTACTGTAAAACCCCGAAGTGTGGTAAATGTCAGGTCTTACCGGTATATCCTAATATTTACCAAGAGCACTGGTTAAAGTCCGAAATTTAGATGAAATTCGAGCTTTTACCGCATGGCAGTTGGTCAATCCCCGGATTTACCGTCTAGCTTGGTAAATGCCCGAAAAACATTAAATAAATGTGAGATTTCGTACTTTTACCAATGCTGTTTGGTAAATGTGCGGATTTCCCAAGGCCCAAGGAGACAGGGATACTCTCCCCTACCTCATTTTCATGTCACCTGATGAAGTGCCCGACAAAGAGATAAGCCTTCGCACCGCAGTTCGTCAACAGTCATTGGCTGGTGGCCAGGGTTTCAAAAAATGCAACAGCTTAAAAATGTGTTCAAATAAGAAATGTTTGTGCAAGTTAGATAATATGAAGTGCAATTCCAATTGCCACAATTCTCTCCCATGCTATAAAACTCATTCTAAAATTTTCATTTAAAGAAACCTTTATTCCAACTTTTACCAACAGACGCTGGGAAATGTTAGGATTTACCAAACTCCGGGGTTTTACAGTAACATATATAATGAGTCCGTTACTAAATAAATCCATTATGCCCAGGCGGGAATCGAACTCACACCTCTAAATTATTCAAATGAGATTATAACCAACTCCCTATCTCACGTGGGTAATCTAAACCCCAAAATGATAATGAAAATAATTCAAAATGCTAAAACTCTTGAGGTTACATTGAAAATTCTACGCAATATCTTGTAGAACTCACGGTTTGGCCACACTTACTGCTTGCATTAGCAATTCGCCCCATCGCGTGCAATCTGCAATATGCAGGATATGTCCTGGAGCAAATGGACGCCTAATAGCACAGAAATTGTAATGCACCTGAGGATATCAACTCCCATAGGATTGCTTCCACTACCAATTATGGATATAGTGGACTATGCCACGGAACCGACATACCATCAAATCAAACGTATTCGCGATTCAGTTACAATGTATTTGTATTTTATAGAATCGGTCTTAGTTTATAGTTAAAATCTAAATGTATAAACACAATGCTAAACAATTATTTTGTAACATAATTTGCATACAAGAAGTGATAGTCAACAAGTATTTCTATTCGTTTAAACGAACAGAAAACTATCTTAATATTGGGATGGAAACATATCATTTAATTTTTGTTGATTTTCCTTAAAGAACTTAAAAGATTGTCTAACGGCCCTAAATAATATGATTTTCGATATTTTCTACTAAAGCCCATAATTCTAACTCTTGGTGACAAATAAGACAAACATTGAAAAATAATTCTCTATAGCTGTTTTTTGATACATGTTTCTGTAATTCTGTTCGATACGAAAAATTCCTTGGATTGGCAAAAGATTTCTATTTTTCTGATTTCAACGGCACCATAATCCATTTTGACTATTTTCGGTGTAGCGTATGTACGCCTTTGGGTCAACTCAATAAAGATTTAGATTGTCGAAATGTCATATTTACAATTGTTGCAAAGTCTAAATGTGTACCGCCCCCATTTTTTGAAGTCTATTAAAGGAATATAAAAAATTTCTTTGAGCCTATTAAAGATGCAAAATATTTTCTTCGGACCGTTGTTTTGTTTGATCATAAAATGTGTTCTATGATATTTTCCAACCCGATGGAAGATGAGTTTCAAATGAAATAATTTTAAATCGAACTCAGCAAAACATTTTTGTTTAATTTCTAGGGGAGCGAAAAAATCGTGCCTACAGATTTTTAATTAAGCTATTATAAAACTATGGAAGGGCGTAATAACCATGCAGTTGATCTCCCCGACAACAATCTCATCTACATTATAAAACTGATATCATTTGGCGAGCTTAAATTTCAAAAGAGGGGTAATAGAGTACAACATGTAACATAATATTGAGTGGCGCGATTGATTCCTGCCTGGGCAATAGGAATTTATTTAATGAAGAACTCATTATATAAAATTCTTAGTTCCACCCAGACTAGAAAATGGTGGTAACGTATAGATAACCTGTCCCAAATAGCCACAGTAGCACAAATTGGACGTTAAGAAATATTTTTTTTTATTATATTACGTTATGGAGTGATTTTTAAGTAATATCGCCACGTGGAATTTGTATTGAATGACGAAATTTTTACCATTCACTGTGATTACAACTCTTAATTAAGTATAACAACTCTGCTAGTTCTCTCACAAGTAAATTTCAATAAAAAAAAAAGTAAATATAGAGGTTGTTTTGTAAGTAGATAGACAAACTTCTACAGGTGTTTCTACTCACCAAAAGGAACAGACTTAACCATATGATTTATGTTCCTATTCCTAATAGTATTGGAGAAAAATTGGGGTTTGTCATATTTTATGTAAGTATCTATGTTTTATTACATAAATTCAGCTGCAGCAGATAAACTATTGCTATTGGGTGTTTTTAGGCTGTGTCATTGTCTGTAATAATCGTTTATGTTTTCTGAAATTTCGGTTTTGCAAATAGTTTTAACACAATCAGAAAATAAAAAAAATAAAATTATTTAAAAATCCCTTAATTAGGGAACCTTAAAAACCATCTTCTGAATTATTGTAACTTAGACCTTATAGATTATAAGGAAAACTTTTTCGGTAAATATGCTCTCTAAATGTACAACCCTATTCTGACAAGACTTTAACAAATGCTCTTAAGCAGCAAATTGATTATAAAACAACGGTCATTCTACGGTTCAGTTTTTATTGTCTTATTGTTATGCTCAAAATCAATTCTCGCTAAAGAACACAAACTCATTTTTTTTTCTATTATTTCAATTTTTTTCAAATTCATGTCTTAAAAACCTTCTTTAAAAGAAAAAATAAATAAAAGGACCTAATTTGAAAAACAGGTAATAAATTCTTAAAATCATTCTTTTCGGTTCTTATTTGTGTATTGGCGATGCATCCATTAGCAGAAAACATGCAATAGCAATAGTGCATCGGGTGTAGCTGCATTTATGTAATAAAACATAGATAAATTAAAAAATCATAAAAATCGATTTTCCTCCAATATTATTTGAAATAGGAACACATATCATATGGTCAATTTTGTTCCTTTTGGTCAGTAGAATATTTTGTCTATCTACTTACGAAACAGCCTGTTTACTTGTTTATGATCATGTATTGCGAAATTTAAAATCAATCTAAATCTATAAAAAGCAGGATCATGCTTAAAACAAATGGAGGGGGAGGCTATTCTTCCATATTATTAACGAGTATTGATTTTGCAGAATACAATAAATATTACATATTGTGCAAATAATTGCTCAGTTTATTTGAATAAACGATTCACTTAGTACAATAATTATCTTCATAATTTTACAAAATTAATTAGAAATAATGTATGTACTTAGGCCGGTTTTCATGATGAGAAATACTGCCCGAAGGGAACAAATAGGGAGCACTGTATACAACATCGAAATACAAATTGTATTACAGGGCCAGTATACAATTAATTATAAGAAAGGCTTTTATACAATCATGAGGGGAATGCTGTTCAGCTGAAAATAACAGGGATTCAAGCTCTAATAAATTATGTTCTGAAAGAAACAACAGCAAAACATACGAGTTTTCAATAAAATTAATTGCAATTCCTGCTTTGTTCGTTTCATGGCCGCATTCTATGAATAGTCAAGTGGTCCGGCAATAAATGACGCTTAGCGCTAGAGTATTTCCTCTAAAACATTCGGACAGGCAATACAATCGGCCGGATTGCGGAATGAGAAATGAGCCGATGGATAGGGGCTGATGTAAGAAGAGAGATTGAAGGAGAGAGAGAGAGAGAAAGGAAAAAATATCGAGACCAAAGATAGAGGGAAAGAGAGAGAGAGAGAGAAGCTGATTGGACAGATCATATATCAAAGGAGAACATTGATCAAACTCACCCCCCGAGCGTGTAAAGGCGTCTCCCCTACCACAACTCATACACTTAGCAATATCATCCCCTTCTATACCTACAACTGCCTCTTATATCATCAATTACACCCTTTTTCCATTTATTTATCAATGAAGGCCAGTGTATTGGACAAATCAATAGATACCAGCTTAATTATATACCATACAACCCCTATATATTGATACGTTTATTAGAAAACAATAAGCGTTGATTATTTGGGTTCTTTTGTATTGCAAAATTAAACACACAATCATTAGCGTTTTTATCACTGCACAATTTATTTGGCGATACACTACACAATTAGTAAAATATTCTTCACTACTAATCACAAAACTGATATCTTCACTTCACGATTACGTGAGTCACTGAAGTTCACAAAACACGGCACTTCACTGATCTTCACAAAAACACTGCACTGCACTGAATCTAAAATACACTGTTCACTAAAGCTGCACTGAACGTACTGTTGTGTAAAGGCGTCTCCCCCACCACAACTCATACACTTAGCAATATCATCCCCTTCTATACCTACCACTGCCTCTTATATCATCAATTACACCCTTTTTCATTTATTTATCAATGAAGACCAGTGTATTGGACAAACCGATAGATACCAGCTTAATTATATAACATACAAAACCAATATATTGTTACGTTTAATACAAAAATAGTAAGCATTTTTATTAGGGTTCTATTGTAAAAAAACACAGACTATAGCGTTTTTATCACCCCACAATTTATTTGACGATTAACTACGTACTTTTTCACATTTGGTAAAATATTCTACACTACTAATCACCCTATACTGCACAATAACTACCTCACGATTACGCGAATCACTGAAGTTCATAAAACACGGCACTGCACTGATCTTCACAAAAACACTGCACTGCACTGAAACTAAAATGCACTGTTCACTAAAGCTGCACTGAACACACTGTTATTCACTAGTAAGAAACCCCTTCTTCAGTCATATTCTCGTCTTTGAGGGCGGAAATAGGTGGTTTACATTTCTTATGTAATTTTATTAACAGTATCTCAAATCTTATATGCTGGAGTTTGATGGTTTAGAGATGATAAGAAATCTATCCTACAAGATTCCTTGCTACTCAGGACAACCCACTAAGCTTTCACTTTTGTCCTCCGCTAATGCAGAAGATACTCAGAAGAGCCATTTTATGTTAGTAACGTTAGGTATCCCACTTAAATCTTTTATAATACAAACTCCTTTAATATAAGTAATATATAACAATACATATGCAATATACAATAGTTCAGAAAAAAAAACAACAATTAAATTTGAATATACTGACAATAATATACTCTTAATAAAGGAGTATACGTTATTTAGCTTTCCAATATTGTTAATATTTAGAATATGTTCCACTGACATTTCGCTTTTGTTTGTCATAATTACCAATTTCGCTGACGAGTGGTTATTTTTATCTATATTTATTTCTAGCTGGCGGTGAGGGTGATGAATCATGTTAATCACAAACACTTTTTTATGGCTTTTAAAAAATGCATATATGTCGGTTAACTATCAAGATAGTAAAAATACGAGCATAGCAACATTTATAGAACATTAAATTTTAAACAAGATTAGTTCTATAGAATGTTTCGATCGGATGCATAATAACGGAGAAATTATGAATTTCCAAATTCCTCTCCCAAACAATATCATCTCCTTCTATACCTACGCCGACTCTTATATCATCAATTACAGCCTTTTTCATTAATTTAAAAATCATTAGTTTGGAGATACTCGGGACTTCGTTTTTTATAATTACCTATGTCGATGATAAGTGGTTATTTTTATGTTTAAAAGATTTGAAAACTTAGTCGTCAGATTTTGGGGACATGTCTTTATGAAGGGTAAGTTTGAAATATGAGATCGTTTTTTTATTCTTCTATGATATGTGAGATTATACACAACTCTCAGACATTTCTTTTGAAATATTTGTAGCTTTCTTAAATTAGTGATTAATTACATACATACGAAATTCATTAAATAACATCCAAAAATCCCACCCTGGCTAGAAAAGGATGGTAACCTGTAGATAACCCGACCCAATTAGCCTGAGTTGCAAAAGTGGACGTTAATAAATAATAATTATAATAATAATAAATACATGTAATTAAATTACATACATAGCATCATACGGGGCAAGCATATGTTAGTACTCCAATACAGGCTTTGTATAACATTAGTTTATTCACAGGGCTAAGTTGCTATTTGCTATTAAAGTAAGTTTAAATCTGGCAAATCACTTTGTTATCTATATCACACGTTTTATTTGTATGTTCTTTAAATATTAATCCCTTGTTTAGAGTTTCGCCTAAATATTTAATTTATTCCGTCCAAGGTATAGGATTATTGCCAAAATTTGGTTGGTACGGAATTTTCGGTTTTCTTTATCACTCCCATATAACGTAGCCGATTTATACCAAAAAGTCTGCCACGCAGGGGCTGCGTTAACCAAGCAGATTTCCCATTTGCACCACGTATTTGCATTTATCTCAAAACTTCAAAAGTTCAATGAGAACAATATTTGGTATTTAAGCTTCAAACAAAGTGCTTTATAACATAATAGAATATTGTTAATATGAGATGAGTAGGAGCGGGGGTTTACTGAAGTCTGAAAACTGGAAAATACAAATATCTCAGTCAATAATCTAGATAATGAAAAAAATGTACATAGTAAAATTATAGAACATTACATGTGCAATAAGATTGGTTTTGTACAATTTTTCGATCCGACCCATAATAACGGAAATATTAAGAGTTTCAGAAATTCTCCCCTCTAAACCCCCCTGCTCCAATCTCAGCCGTTAACGAACTTCATCTTTGTTTTTGTAAAAAACGATTACATATAAAGATTGGAAACGATAAGACAAAAATTGTGACCGATAGAGCGGTAACAGACATATATATATATATATATATATATATATATATATATATATATATACATACAGTTTTCAACGGACCTCATTTTCGTCATCTCCTAGGTAGGATCGATGGACATTTGAAGAAAAACTTCGAAAATCGCGTCATGAGTACGACCTAAATAGCTGATTTCCCTTAACGAAAATATCCTAAAAGGTGAGGTACAAACTAACGTCTAGAACTAACGCCAGAAAAATAATTTCTGAATATTAACACTGTAAACGTATTATTTTTGAGCTTTTATTAAACGCTGAACTAGAATCAAGAAATCATAAAATAAAATAAAAATAATAAATAAATAAATAAAAATAAAACTAATTCACACCATAAATGAATATTTGAGATTTGTGTCGTTTGTATTGTAAAGTCATTAGTGTGACAAGGACCACCCGGAGACAGACATTACTAGAATCGACTAATTAATTTCATCGTGTTGGACTAGCTTGACAATCGATTCCAGTCAGTTTATCGATAGGCTTTGATTAATATATTCATTGTGTCGCCGAGAATGAATTGCAGATCCGACTATCTGAAGTTTCTCTTCGCCATTCGTTATTAGGCACAATTCGGATTAGCGATACCATTTTTCATTGGCCGACAAATTAAAGCAGAGGAAAAGCTTTTACATAGCGGTACCTTACTTGCATATCTTATATATATGTTTATTGGCATGATTTAAAAAGAAAAAGAAAAAAAAAAGGAGACTATAATACAATCAATTACTAGTAGAAAGCTTAACACCATCAAAAACATTATTTCTATCAGTCGATTTGTTAAGTTATTAATACTTATAAGAAAATCTAATGCGGACAAGATGTTTCTTGTGCTCTCATTAAATAAATAGACAAAATGGGTTGATCCACTCATTTAAATTGATTTCATTCGAAAATATATATATATATATATATCTATATATATATATATATATAAATATATATATAATTTAACAATTAATTTAATATAGATATGTCATTAATAAATAAAAATGGTTTGATAATAATTTTTTTTTTATAATTCGTATGTATTAGGTAGAGAAAAATTTGAAAACGTTTGAGATTGGCTCCTCTTTAATCCACCCTTCCCCCACTGGATTTTAATCAAACGTGGAGGTACGGTGGTCCTAAATATGAGATTTCATAATTATAAGTCTAATCGGATAGTTCCGTAGAAATCTGGAAACCTACAATTTTCGAAATCGCAATGCTTCCTTTACTAAGTACAAGGAATTAAAAATATCAAAATTATGTTGTATAATATTTACACCTGTTTCAAATAAGATAATTCAAATTAAATTCCACCAAAGAAATAAATAGTTTCATAGTGTCATATTGTGTCCACATTAAATTTATAGATTCCCGCCTGGGTAAGGGAATTTATTTAGTGACGAAATTCATTAAATAAAATCCTAAGTCCCACCCTGGCTAGAAAAGGGTGGTAACCTGTAGATAACCCGTCCCAGTTAGCCTAAGTTTCAAAACGTTGACGTTAATAAAATAATAATAATAATAATTTCTAGTTGAGACGTAGAATTTTTATTATTTTATGTATCATAGGTCAACGAATCGACTCAAATAAATTATGTATTTTTGTAGTGTTAATGCAACACTCATTATCGATAAGATTATCTACATGTTTACATCGTTTACGAGGCAAAGGAAGGTTTGTACTATCGAAATTTGAGGTTTCAGATTTCACTGGAGTTATTCGAGGGCAGGTGCCACATAATGTTTCGGTGTGGTATATGCCTATCCTAGGTGATCCTACTCCACCCCCATTACTAGTATCGGTAGGAGCCCTCCGTCATTCGTGCTCCATCAACCACATTTATAGGTTGCTATTATACCCAGGGTGTGATTGCACTATGCCCTGCCACAACCAGAAGCACCCCTCGTTGCTATTCTCACCAATGTCATAATCATTTCCTACCCCCAACTACTAGAGCTGGTTCATGTCGTAACGTAACAATTCCAAATAGCAAGAAGCAGGACGATTTAGCAACAAGGCAAACTTTGCTGGGTAGGGACACAGAGGGACAATTGTATACCTAAATCCTTTGTTCAAACTACTGCGACGATACAAAAACAAATCCGTCAGGAAGATGTTGCGTAAACTATGAAGATTTGAAACACAGTGATGATCAGATCTCATCAAATGCTATAGCAGATTTCTCTTAAGTGAATCTGCTAGTGAGGTTGTACTCATGACGCGTTTTATGAAAATTTTCCAGAAATGTACATCGATCCTAAGCAGGAGATGACGAAAATGAGGTCCGTTCAAAACTTTAAACTATATATACATAAAGATATATCTTATATATAAAAAGTCCGTCCCGCAGTGGCTGCGTAAACTAAGCAGATTTCCTATGTGAAGTTTACCAATAGAGAAATCTGCATACTGGTAACACAACACCACCATAAGTAAATACAAACGGTAATGAAAAATCTTTCAGTTAATTTTAATAAACTCCCAACTGAAACGGCTTCTGAATTGTAAGAATAATTTATATTTTAATAACTCAAATTTTAGTAGTCCAAGAACTAAAGAAGGGGGGGGGGCGGATGAACAAACCGTATTTGCATAAACCTCACAAAGTAACGAAGGTTAGGTAAGGTTAAAAAGGACAGGTTAGGTTAGAAGCTATGAAAAATGCAAATATCTCAGTTAATATTCAAGATAGAGAATAAGTGTATATAACAATGCTTATAGTAAATTTAATTTGCAATAAGATTGGTTCTATACAATTTTGCGATCCGATGCATAATAACGAAGATATTTCGAGTTTTCGAAAATCCCCCCTCTAAACTCCCCCTCCATCTGGTACCATTTCAGCCATTAACGAACTTGATCTGTCTTTTTTCATAAAACGGTTAAATATTGAGTTTCGTAATGATCAAACAAAAATTGCGACCGCTAGAGCGTTAACAGACATATATATATATATATATATATATATATATATATATATAATATATATATATAATTTTGAACGGACCTCATTTTCGTCAACTCCTTGGTAGGATCGATGGACATTTGAAGAAATTTTTCGAAACTCGCGTCATGAGTACGACCTATGTATATTACTACTAACTCAGGCTAGGTTTCTGGCTATATTAGTATTCTCTGAGATGAACTGAAGTGGGATTATAGGGGATGCCTGAAATTAAAAATAGCGATATTTCGTTTCCTAATGGGTTTTCGGTTGATATGCACATAACAAAAATTGTTTATTTTGTTATTTAGAGTAACTTTTAAAATGTACAATTTTGCCGTATGCCGAAGTATAAATGAGTTATACGGTAAAAAGAAAATTTTATATGGCACAAAAGACTCAACCGAACAAATTAATATTCCGTATGTGATTTGGTATTGACACCTTCCTGATTATAAGCTGTATTAAAATTTCGAGGTACGATTCGGAGTGGGGGGTTATAAGGGAGGTCTGAAATATAAAATCACTATATTTCGTAACATATCCATTTTTCGGCAAACGTGCATATAACGAAAGTTGTTTGTTTTGTTATTTTAAAGTAATTTTTGTTATATGAACTTTAGCCAAAATGTGGCGCAAACGGAAAAGTCTGTATAGTTAACGCAGCCTTTGCGTGACGGAATTTTATATTATCTTGTGAAGTATAAAACCCTAGCCAAGTGTTCTGAAATATAAAAATAACCATTAGTATAAACGCATTTTAGAAATAATAAACAGGTGAGAGCTGAATATGTCAAATTTAATATCTAAATTTTTATCATGCTGCATAAATAAGCAGATCAAAGGGGTTTGTAATTATAAAAAAAAACTAAGTTATACTCTTCTTTTTTTTAAAAAAAAAATTATTTTAAAACGTGCATTAAAAAGAACTTTTTTCTCTCTACATTACGATATTATTTGTGGATGAATATACACAAAGACCTGACTATAAAAAAAAAATAATTTAAATGACACATTGAAATATTATTTAAAGGAATTTTCTTTAGATCTTTTAACTGTAACTATATTATTATTATTTATCGTCATTTAAAAAAAAAAAACAAAAAAAAAACTGTTTTACGGGATGAAATAAGAGGTTCTAAATTTCAGTCGAATCTTTGGGAGTATTTTTCAGACAGTTCCACACAAACGGGAGGAAAATCATTAGCACTAATTTATGCTTTTGAATTGTCCTAGAGGCCACAAAGAGGTCGGGATATATTAGAATGGGTCTGAGAATATATATAATATGTATAAACATTTTTAGGAATATTAATTTCAGGAAGTTATACACTGTAACAAATCACTGTTTAAATTCCCGCAAGGGGTGAGTGCTTTTGATGTAGCCGGCAAGGCCATTAATCTTGAATAATTCCAGGATTACCCCCAACTCTAAAAAGATTACTGGGAATAATTAATTTGAATTAACCTCTTACAGACACTAATGCTATTTATATCCATCTTTTTTTATGAAGGGAATCCTTTTTTTTTCTTTCTTTTATAATACTTTTTTTCATTTATTTCGCCTTTTATCCACCACTTCAAATGATCCAGTTAGTTAGTCTTTTTTAATTAGTTTTCTTTAAACAATCAGGAGATAAAATATGTTTCACTGGGATTATTTCTGTCCTTTATTAAGTTTTTAACTTAGTATTTTTAAGTTGACTGCCTTATTTCACTGTATTCTAGTGTATTAATTTAATACAAACATCAACTACCTGATATGACCTGATTTATACCTACTATATGACAGAACTATTAACTGACATCAGCCAATATATTCCACAAACACTAACATATCTAAAACACATCAACATTTACAAAAACATAGAATACAAAATAGAAAAGGTCTACAGCATACCTAAAAAGATTTAAAAGGGTTAACTTCTAACTATATTTTTTAGGCAAAGCACGGATATGAGATAGAATCAGATATTAAAGAAATATTTTCCGTAATATAAAAGTACAAAAAAAAGGTAAGCACATGAAGGAGTAAATATATCATCCTAATAATGCATATCACCATCGCTATGGGGTACAAAACTAAATAAATAAAATAAAATAAAATGAAAAAAAAAATAATATAAATGTACTAGTTTATAGGAATAACAAAATTTTTTTGTTAAAACCATTTTAAATTGTTGTCTTTATTACTAGTCTAATGTTTATTTATGTTTGTTTATCTAATGTTTATTTATGTTTGTTTATATCTTATGTTTATTAATTGCCTTTATTACTAGTATTTAATGATTATTTGTTGCATTTAGTTTTTTACTTGTTGTTTCAGTTTTGTTATTTTTCTATAATATTGTTTTCTTTTTAAATTGTGAAACATTGAGCCAAATCACCAAGATCGTCCAACCACTTTCACTTTGTAATTCACAACTCTTACTTATATGCGAATAGTCATAACAAGTAATATGCTTCTACAGCTTGTGTAAAAATGCTTATATCTTAAATATTTATGATTATAACATATGAGTAGATGGTTAAAATGAAAAAAAAAATGGTATAAATAAAAGGAGACCAACGTAGGACGTTATAATGACGTATTACATGAAGACATTTCAAGACAAATAGAAGAATGACATACCGACTGGACTAACACAAGTACTGAATACAATCTACGAACTATTAAGAACACCATTTTCATGTGGCCATGGAGTTTCAGAAACTCTGGGAGAGAAGAAGTAGTTCTCTCGAGACTCAGAATCGGCCACACCAAATTAACACACTCATACTTAATGACAAAGACTGACAGACCTACTTGCTCAACATTCAACATTCCCTTAACGATAATACATATACTGACAGAATGCCGAAAACGACAACACCAGGACTTCCCCTACGAATTACAAGAACTTTTGACGGAACGCAGCCCATACATTAATTACATATTCTCATACCTACGCAAAATTCAAATATAAGACCAAGTTTAACATACAAATTAAGTCTGTGGTGTGCAAAAAAGATTTCAAATGATATGCATTAATTGTGTTATAACTTTTTAACCCCAAAATCAAAGGTTCTATTCGCGTGTGTGCAATAGAAATTTGATTATTGAGAAATCTGTATAAAAAATCCTTAATCCCTTTCTGACTGTAATTGTGTGGTAAACTTTAGTTCCCATTTCATTTTTCACAAACTTTGACAAACAATTATCGGACTTAGTACATATTCATCTATATTTATAATCATATGTGATTTTGACACTAAAAAAAAAATACGCAGGGCCTGCATTAACTTAACAGATTTTCCGGTTGCGTCTGCAGTGACGTATTTGCATTTATCGTTGACGTATCACGTTTGTTCATATCCAAGTTTTTCAGCTGTTTTTCCCTCTGAGTCCGCAGTCTCATTCGGTCCTAGTTTTAGCAGATTTCCCTCAAGGGAAATCAGCTATTGAGCTCGTACTCATGACGGAAATTCGAAATTTTTCTTCAAATGTCCATTGATCCTACCTAGTACATGTCGAAAATGAGGTCCTTTCAAAACTGTATACATCTATCTATCTATATATTTGTCTGTTATAGCTCTATCGCTCGGAATTTTTGTTTGATTGTTACCAAACTCGATATTTAGTCGTTTAATGTAAAAAGGTTTAGAGGGAGGAGTTTCGAAATTTAATATATCTCCGTTACTATACGGCGGATCGAAAAATTGTACAGAATTAATCTTATCACAAATTAAATTTTCTATAAATATTGTTTTATACATTTATTCTCTATCTTGAATATTAACCGAGATATTTGCATTTTTATTAAATCTGGGCGGCTAACGAACGAGAGTGACTTTCCCACCAAAAGGTAGTTCGGCCGTTTCCTTGACTGTTCGGCTCTCGTGAAATTTCTCTATTGTAGAACTTCACCTGGGAAATCCGCTCAAAGTGTAAATGCCCAACGAAAACCTTGTTTTGTATTCAGCTCGGAATAGGTTTTTAATAATATATTTCCTCTGTCACCGTCATTGACAGAAACAACGGACTCTAACAAATAGTTGCATCCATTACGTAATTTCAATATTAAATAAATAAATAATATCTCATAAATATTTAATAAATATCTGTCACAACACATTGTCAAACTCAGTCCTCTATTAGTCGAAAGATTAAGAGAAGGAATGCGCACTATAAAATATTGAATGTCACAAACAGAAATACACTTTCCGGTTCCATCTGCTACTTTTAAAATGGCCATTAATCAAGGGCTTAAACCCCTTCGATGGATTTATCGGCCCTTTTCATCTCGGGGCTGTCCGGGCCAATCAGATAGAATCGGCTTTCGGGATTATGGTAATAGAAAATTCGATGCGCCACTGCTATTACCTGACGTTTGGTAACAAATCAACCCAAATTATTTAGAAATTGAAGAGGCGGTGGAGTAGCCAAAGCAAATTTTTCTTTTAGTATTCGGATTTGGGGGAGTAAATGCAGGTAAAGAGGTTTACGTTTGTGATTTATAATCTGTCCAAGGAGATGAGTTGGATCTAGATATAGTGGATTATGGTTGGAATAGAAACGACTAAGAGGATTACGAGAACTGCACAGCAGTCCTCTTCCTGAAAAATCGTATAGAAAATATAAATAAAATGGAGCTGAGGTAAGTTAGTTAAATGGGTAAAGTTTTATGAACCGCGTTAACTAAGCACGCATCTCAAAATGTACGCTTACCTTAAAACGTAAAAGTTAAATGAGAACAAATTTGGAATTTAGGCATCGAATAGTGTGCTTCAAAATATATTAGCTTATTGTTAATATGACATGAGTAGAAGTGGGTGTTAACTAAGGGCCGAAAACTAATAAAATGCAAATATTTCGATTAATAATCAAGATAGTAAAAAAGTCCGTCATGCAGAGGCAGCGTAAACTAAACAGATTTCCCACGTGAAGTTATACAATAGAGAAATTTCACGAGAGCCGAGCCAGTAAAGGAAACGGCCTAACTAGCTTAAACATCGTATTAAAGCGTTTTACGTAAAAAGAGACATCAAGTTCGGCAATGGCTGAAATCGGACCAGTGGAGGGGGGGGTTTAGTGGAAGGGATTTTTGAAAATTCGAAATATCTCGGTTATTATGCATCGAATCGAAACATTGTATAGAATCAATCTTATTGCAAATTAAATTTACTGTAAATTTTGTTCTGTACATTTATTTTGTATCTTGAATATTAACCGAGATATTTGCATTTGTATGCATGTGTGTGGTCGGCAGGAGTAGGCTATGTTCGGGACTCTCCGCTGAGAGCTAGTGCGGGCCGTTTCGATAACTATTCGTCCCTCGTGAATAGGTTTAGAGATTCCTTACTGTTGTTATTAGGCGGATTTCTCTATTGTAAAACTTCACGTGGGAAATATGCTTAGTTTACGCAGCCCCTGCTTGACGGACTTTTTGGAAATGCGGATCACACTTACATTAATTTCAAACTAATTTATGAAAGCAAGACAGGTAGAATTGTACCACTTGTTTTTAATAAACTTAATGAATACTCAACAAGTAATATTTGAAAAAGAATTTCACAAATTATGTTTTATTTTCATCAGCAAACATTGACAGCCTAATTTCTAAATAACTGATTTAAAGGAGGCTGTATTTTTATCGAGAATCAATAGCGCTAATGAAGGAAATCTACTTATAACAATTAAGAAGCTGAAGGCATTAAATTATTCATGAGTAAAAGGGTGAATATTCATTAGGCAAATGAAGATTAGGTTTTTAATGAATCCACAGCAAACATTGGAAAATTGAAATATATTTCTTATTTTTAGCGGATTTCCTTTGAGGGAAATCAGCTATTGAGGTCGTAATCTTGAAGCCATTTTCGAAACAATTCGTCAAATGTCCATCAACATCCAGAAGGTTATATTGTTAACGGTCTAAAAGTCACAATTTTTGTTTGATTAATCAAACTCTATTATTAGCATTTCATAGAAAACTAAAGATCAAGTTCGTTAATGGCCGAAATCGGAAATAGAACCAGCTAGAGGGGAGTTTCAAAAATCCGAAATATCTCTGTTGTTTTCAGATCGAAAAATTGTAGGGAATCAATTTTGTCACAAACCCCCACTGCTATGCATATATAATGAACCAATTATTTGAATCATAAATATTATTTTCAACAAATGTTTAAAAGATGATATAATTGCAAATACGTTATGTGATTATGTCAACATATTTTATGTTCATAACTCGAAAATGTTTATTTGCTCAACACTATACTCAATATTTAACTGTTTCATTCAAACTAAACTTTCTTAAACTACTGGTGTGTGTGTGTGAGAGAGAGAGAGAGAGAGAGAGAGAGAGAGAGAGAGTGAGAGGGAGAGTGAGAGGGAGAGAGAGAGAGAGAGAGAGAGAGAGAGAGAGAGAGAGAGAGGTGTAGAGATGGAGAGAGAGATAGAGAGAGAGAGAGAGAGAGAGAGAGAGAGAGAGAGAGAGAGAGAGAGAGAGAGAGAGAAGAGTGAGAGAGAGAGTGAGAGAGAGAGGAGGAGAGTGTGTGTCAAAAGATTGACAGAGAG
>CM032232.1:23302500-23407500 GCA_019009955.1 Riptortus pedestris
CTGTGGTTCTAAGATTATCCGTCTGCACGTGCATCTGGTTGGCGAAGTCAAATTACATTCTCTTGCCTATTTCCGATTTAATAAGAAGCCTTTACTGTCATGAATAAACTGGTGGAATGATATTTCCCAGGGATTTCAGTTTTAAAGTAATCTATTTAAAAAGATTCAACAAATATTTAGGCCTATAAAGGATGTCCTTGGGGGATGGACGACTATTCGTAGCGAGCCGGAAAAAGAAACGGCTGCTTTATGGATATGGAATGCTTGTAATAAAACGTCTGCCTCATAAAAGTGTTAAAGACCAATAAAATGTCTCCTCTGTTGCCCTTCTTTCGTGTATACAAGCGATATTATTTCCCAGGCCCCGTAAGTTTTAGAGACATTTATAAAACTGGGCAGATGGGTTGTATTACGGGAATACGGGCCTAAATATGTCTCTACCCAGAAAACAGATTTTGTCGAGTCTCATAAATAAAAAAAAATGTCAGTCAGGTTCTGCGTAAACTAAGCAGATTTCCCACGTGAAGTTCTGATAGATACTCGTAAATCCACATACTGGTAACAGTTAAAAACGCCATCAATATTTAGCGAATAAATGCAAACGGCAACGAGAAATCTTTCAGCCAATTTTAGCGACCTAAAAGCGTCTGAATTGTAAACATACAGGTTAACCAACCTCTGTATGGCTGAACAGATAGATAAAAATATTCTTCACCGGAAATACCAACAATTACTGAATATAACAAATTAAGGTTATTGACAACTGTTTACTGTATCTAGTACTGTAATTTGTAATGAATCAGAATAATATTTATCTCAACCAGTCAAATTTTAGTAATCCAAAACCTTAAGAGAGGGTGGTATCAACAAAACATCCATGTATCTCGTATAATAAAGATTTCATGAAAACCATATTTAGTATTGAAGCATCGAATGGAAGAGCTCTATTATATAACACAGTATTATTTATAGAGTATTGTTATATATATATATATATATATATATATATACATTTGTCTGGTACCGCTCTAGCGGTATATATAATTACTGTTTTATCGTTAAAAAACTCGATATATATAATGATCAAGTTCGTTAGCGGCTAAAATCGAACAGGAGGAGGAGGGAGGGGGGGGGGGCGTTAGAAGGGAAGAATTTCGAAAATTTGACAATTTCCCGGTATTTTATGCCGGATAAAAAAAGTGTATAGAACTAATCTTATTGTAAATTTAATTGTCTATAAATGCCAATATTTACAAATTTTCTCTAAGATTAATATTAAACCGTGATATTTGAATTTTTTTTTCAGAAAAGTCCCACTCCTACTCAATCCCTAATAACAATATGATCAAAAATGTGCCATACAAGCACAAGTGAAATCTGCTTAGCTTACACAGCCCTTGCGTGGCGGTCTTCTTTTAATCTCCCGTTTTGTAAGTTGCTATTTTCAGGTTGCTCGGATTCATTCTTTCCGAGTAAAACTATCAATGGTAATTTTCTCCTCCAGAACATATTCCACAGTGTCATAAATTCAGGTGAGATTAGAAATTAGTTCAAATATTAAGAAGAAAATAGTAAAAGACTTAGTCAAGATAGCTGATTTACTTTAACCCTAGAACACTAAACCTTCGTCGGTTTGATGACTAAGGTCAAACAATTCTTGGTAAAACCCTTTCAGGTAGCGGTAGGAGGTTCAACACGCAGCAGTGCTTCCCCCCACTCAGTAGCCCTTGAACCGTAATAGTGAAAGGATCACTGCTTGAGTTTGATTATATCCGGTGTTAATTAGTTGTTGACCGGGGAAAGCCCCTGGAGAAAATGAAGAAGATGTCGGCCTTATACTAAGAGGCCAAAAAGAACATGAATGCAGCCTACGAGAAGAGCCGACATTCATACAATTTGAGAAGAAGACAGCAGACGTATCAGGCGGGAGAGTTAGTTTGGTGCAGAACTCATCCCCAATCTGAATCAGGAGAGTACTTCTCGCATAAATTAGCGCCAAAATTTCGAAAGTTCAAAATCCGTAAGATGGTGACGCCTCTCATAGCAGAGTTGGAGGACCTTGAAAAGGGACAATCGGCGGGGAGGTGGCACATACAAGACTGCAAGAAGGATAGCCTAGAAAAGTAAATACTCGACGCATTACAATTTTTTTTTTGTTTTTTTTTTCTGTAAGTAAGGGAGGGGTGTTACGGCCCATTTTTACCGTCGCCGAAGACGGGTGATTGAGATAGAAGACAGGCGGGAGATTGGTGCGTGGGGCTGGCTGCACGAGAGCCTAAGACAAGAAGCGATCGCCGGGGACAAGCGAGCGGCAGACAGAAGCGTCCACCTCGAGCTCCAGTGAGGATTTTTGTCTCGGGATAAACGCTTTGGCGGATCGGTATGTTATACAGCCAGAAGAATAACAGTTATTTCATCGTACGAGAGGTACCTAAGTGCAGGTATTGTGTATACACTATTCAAAAGAAAAGACCTATTAGTTTGTATTTAAAAGTCCGCATGGGAAGTATTGTTTAATCATTTATGTATTTAGTATTTTCCTTTTATTGTTCAAGAGATAATTATAGTTGAGTTATTATTGTAAATAAACTGATTTGTTTGTAGAATATTGGTTTTCGTTGTTACCTGAGAAAACAAACAACGTGGCGCCCTTATTTTTTTAATTTTCTGCCTATTGAAGTTTAATTTATAAACCCACGCCCTTCTCCACTGAGCTTGGCAGTCTTGTTACCAGGTCTGTGGGTAGTAGCACCAGGTAAGTTTAAACAAAATTTACATCGTCAGTTAGACTAAGGTTTAGGATTAAAAGTAAAAATTTGTTCAACGTTTCGTCGAAGGATTAGTAATAATGAATGTACGTTGGTTCAGTAATACAAAAATGTTATTATTGGTTTGCCTATAATTCTACTTTCATTATTCCATATTTCATTTACATTTTGACTCAAATTTTAGTCTTTTAGCCTGGACAACACCGGAATGTGAAAGAAAGGATCGATGCAGTCATAGGTCCTTTGCCTTCTGTTTCAGGAGTGGAAGTGGTCCCAAACATAATACAAAAAAAGAGAAGAATATAAAACTACAAATTGCGTATGATGACCAAGGTATCGTGCGTGAAATGTTCCTCGGCCATTTGTGGTGAACATCAAGTCGTGTTGTGTCAAATATGTTCAAAAAATTGACAAGTAATTATAAATTTTTAACATTATTTATTTCATTATAAGAGTGATCTTGGTCTTTGTATTAGTTTTAATTTAGACAGCTTTAGTTACATAGATTCAGTTGTTCGTTATCATATTCTCATGTGTATCAGAAAGAATTTTTACGTAATTCAGCTTTGTAATAATTTGTTGTTTTTTTTTCATGTTTTCTTTTGTGCATATTGTTTTTAATTTTTTGTATATGTACGATATTTTAATATTTAAACAATAAAAGGTTAAATTAATCATTATTTGTCTTTCATGATTCCTTTACAGCTCCCAAATTTGCAATTTTTGTTCCAGTAGTCGCAATGACGAAGGTTTAGTAATAAAGGTCTTGAACTGAGGTTTAATATTCTAGGGTTAAGAGGAATTTTGACTTCCAAAGACTGGTATATGTCGATAATTTTGAAAAAATAATAGTCTTTGTTATAATTTCAACAAATATTGACAAAATAACTTAAGAGGGTGTTTCTAAAAAAATTGATTAAAAAGATTAGAAAATATTTTAAAATGAGCTTTCCAGCGGTATATCTCGCAAAAGTTTAAAGAATGCGAGAATTAAAAATTACTAAAACATTTTCTCTTCCTCTCACTCCCTTTGTATTTTTCTCTTTGGCTTTTTCCAGATAAATAAAATACAATTACTCTTGCAAGAAGAACAGGAACAGATTATTATATTATACATATAATATTCTCATAATAATAATAATAATAATTCTCATAAATATAGAATTGCCAAGAACAATTTAGGAGATTACCCTTAGGGAAAAACAGCTATTGAAGTCGTACTCCAAAATAGAAGACAAAAATGAGGTCTGTTAAAAATTATATCCATACATATATATTTGCCTGATACCGCTCTAGCGGTCGCAATTCTGGTTTGATTTTTACCAAACTCAATATTTAAACTTCTTATACATATAAAAAACAAACAAAAAAAAAGTTCGTTAATGGTTGAAATCCGACCAGTAAGAGGTTTTAGAGTGGAGGAATTTCGAAACTTCATAATCGATTATTATGCATCGGATTGAAAAATTGCATAGAACCTATCTTATTACAAATTTAATGCTCTATAGATGTTATTCTGTAAGTTTTTTTCACTAACTTGTTATTAGTCGAAATATTTGCATTTTTTAGTTTTTGGTCACCAGTAAGCTACCATTCCTACTCATGTCATATTAACAATAAGCTGTTTTATTATGAAGCATACTATTTGAAGTCTAAATACTAAATCGATCTCATTGAACTTTTACGTTTAAAGATAAATTCAAATTCTCATCGGGAAGTCTGTTAGTTAAGACAGCCCCTGCGAAACGGACTAATTTGTAAAAGAAATCGTTCAAAAATAATGATCTCATACTTTTTTAACTAGTGTCCCATTGGATAAACAGAGGATTAATCACTTGAACTAAAACTGACTTACTAGTAATATATATTTGTATATAATTTTCTTGGAATCTAATGTTGATGTCTCTCTGAACCCTTTTACGTACATTTGACGTACTTTGTTGTGCTTAATGTACTTTTTCTGTAATGGTTGAATAATGGTAACATTACTAAACTGAAATGAGTGATGAAAGTGAATTGCCTTCTTAATTAGTAATAAGTATAAATTATAATTTGAAGTTGGAAATTAAATGCTTTTTAAATGTTTCTTCACATTGTAAGAATTTATTTTAACAAAATAAATTGAAATGTGAATGAATTATTGGTGGAAATAATCAATATATTTTAAAATTTAAATATAATAATAATTACCTTCCTTGTTTATAACCTGCACTACTTCACAATCATCACTAGTTGTTTTACAACTATGCTTATAACCCTTCACAACCATGCTTATAACCTACCAACAACATTCCATAATCTTCACAACATCCTAATTTTGTTCATATTCTGGTTAGATCTGATCATGTATTACACGATTACAGAAAAAAATTAATATTACACTCGTGACGAAAGTAGAATTTACAACTCTCATGAAATTACCACACTCGCTTCGTTCGTGTGGGTAAACGTTTCACTCGAGTTGTAAAATGATCTACTTTCGTCACTTGTATAATAAATAACTATTATAGAGTACATATAAACAAAACAGATGATAATTCAAATAAAGGGTTAGAGCCGCCAATATACATAATACTGTTGTCTTACCTTTCGGTGGAGACCGTCGTCACTGGCTGATGGTCGAGTACAGCTGGCATTGTGCTATAGATGCAATGGCACCATCTTCAAGCCCGTCGACCTGAGTTAGACGTCTGTTGGTCCGTAGGTTTTATGCGTCTGGTCACCGTATTAGTTTGTATACGTTTAGTCCAAGTCTGTTTACTTACCTCAGATCTGTCAAGCGAAGGGTATTAGCAAGTGTCCAGATAAATTGTTTCGTGCGGTGGGTCGTTGTCCTCATCCAAGTTAGGTTGTTTACGTTTCTAGTGTTTTTGTTTGTGTGTTGGTCCCTTGACAGATCTGAGGTAAGTAAACAGACTTGGACTAAATGTAAACAAACGCAGTGGGTGACCAGACGCATAAAACCTACTGACCAACAGACATCTAACTCAGTACAACTTTTCGACGGGCTTGAAGATGGTGCCATTGCATCGAAAGCGTTTGCCAGTTGTACTCGACGATCAGCCAATGACGACGGTCTCCACCGAGAGGTATGACAACAACAGATGATGTTTCGCGTGTTTTTAATGGTGGTCTAATAACTCCGGAATTGATTTTTCAAGAGGCAATTAGAATTTTGACAGCTTCTTTAAATCGCCGACATAAATCCCCTGAAAAAAAAACACTCTTAATAAATTGAAAACTACGACTAACAGGGGTAGTTTATTGGTTTAAAAATAAAAATGGAGGGGTCGTAGGTTGGAATGAGCGCCAGAACCTCCCCTCTGAGAGTTAAGCGATGTAAATCGTGAGTCTCCCCCGTTAACTCTCCAAACTAACTTATTGCTCTTTTATAGGTTTTCAGGTCTACCGACGGTCGCCCCTAATTTATAACTGAGTTTTACTGCTTGGCATTTCTTATAGCATATTTTCGCCCCCCCCCCTCAATCGCTTTCTAGTATGCAAAGTGGAAGATCCAATTTCAATTTCCAATAAACTCCGAGCTAACGACCAGAACGTTCCCCGGCAAGTTTAAGAGTATTCCCTAATCATTATTTAAATTAGAAATACATTTTATTACAAAATTTGTAGTTCGTTACTCGGCAGCAGAGAAGTTGAAATTGAGTTTTATATAAAATTAGTCATTCACTTTTTAGTGTATTTTTTACGTTGAGTAAAGTCTGGTATTAGTTGATCCTAGTATTTAGTAATATTGTATCTTCTTAATTTTCTGATCAGTACTGATTCATGATCAGTACATAAAACTCATTATCAATTTCGAATATCTTTATCACACTTTCCCCGGCACGTTCCGTACTCAATAGACGAGATCTTCAGGGGATTAAATATTCACAGTCGAGTAATGCTCGCCGACATTTAAACTGTAGAAAAGACCCGGTCAGGATGTCTGTTCAATAGTAACGAAGAGGCAAGAGAATAAGTCCAGGGTGTAAAGCATAAGAATTTCATGTCTTTTGAACGAAATTATAACCTCTCACAAAAGTCCTAAGTCATTTCTCATTCCCAGGTATTCACTATGTCGATAGGATTGATTAAGAAAGCATTCAAGCAGGGGCTGCGTAAAATAAGTACGCTTCTCACGTGCTGGTTTAACATACTTGGGATCTCATCTCACCACGTATTCTGTATTCATATTTTAAAAGAACCGATGAGTACAAGGGAGGGGGTAGTGAAGGCAGAAACCAGGAGGTACGAATAACTCGCTTAATACTTGAGTCAGCAAAAAAATAAATAGAACAACAATTGTAGAAAATCAAAACTTGCACAAGATTGGTTCTGTAACATTTTATGATCCGACTCATAATAACGGAAACATTTTGAATTTTCTAATTCCCCCTCTCTCTAAACCATCACTATTCGAGGTCCGATTTCAGTCAATAACATATATGATGTTTTTTGTAGGATGAAACCAATAAATATCGAGTATGTTATAGATCAAATATACATTTTCAAGTGAAAACCGATAAATCTTGTTGCGATCTGGCTGCGGCGATAAGCAGTGGAAGCTGTAATATATGAAAAATCCCACAACCAAACCACTAACTAGAATTTAGGAAGGGGCCACCAACAATCGACTCAAGTCCAAATTCTAATATATATAAATTTATTTATAATAAATATATTCTCCAATTATAAGTATCAAAATGAAAAGGCACCTTTGAAAATATAATGGGGGACACTTAATTATACTTAGTCTATATTACAATTGAAAGACTTAGCTGTTTAATAGAAATGCTGACTTAGCCGTGAGAGATAGAATAGGCTAGGCAGGCCGGAAAAAGCTGAAGGATTAACGGTTGCTCGTCAACAAGATTCTCCCCTCCAGAGGATGCCGAATATGACTGATTTTAATCCTTCGTGTCGGGCTCCTTATATAGGGCTAATCCGGGAGTGAACTTTGAACTGCCGATCGAAATACGCTCAAAAAGAGCATTTAACCTGAATTAATTATCGAAATTCATCCGTGTTATTACTTAGTGCACCGACGTTAAGAGCTGTGAATGTTATTATCAAAATCCATCGGCGTTATCTATGAAAATGCTAGAGCACATGGTGACTTCACTCCAAATTGGATATAATTCTTATTTAAAGGTAAAAACAATACATTTAAGCATTCATACATAATAATCTTAATGTGCTCTGTGCTGGGAATACTCAGAATATAAAATATATGGCCATTTATAATGGGCTTATGTAATGCAATGTCAATTTCATTACAATCTTAATTGATGGGATCATCATGCGATGTATTTTGATGATTGTAATAGCTTATTGTTAATATGACGTGAATGGGAGTGGAGGTATACTGATGGCCAATAACTAAAATATGGAGATATCTGGGTTAATACTCAATATAGATAAAACATGGACGTTGCACAATCAATAAGATTGATTCTATACAATTTTTCGATCGGACTCTTAACATCGGAGATATTTTGAACTCAGAATCCCCCAACCCCCTAAAACACCCTCGTCCGATTTAGGCTGTTAACGAACTTGATCTTCGATTTTACATAAGACGTTTAAATATCGAGTTCGGTAACAATGAAACAAATATATATATATATATATATATATATATATATATATATATATATATATATATACAAATTTTAATGAACCTATTTAGTCATCTAGAAGGTAGAATCAATGGACGTTTGAAGAATATTTCCAATATCTCATCTGATGATGTACTGATGTACAATCTCAATAACTCATTTCCCCAAAGGGAAGTTTCCTAAAACGGACACCAGATTGAAAACATTGTATGAAGAAAGTGCATATTGGTCACGAAATATGAAGAACAAAATATAATAAAGGGATATGAAGGCAAGCATGAGTATCCGTCAGAAAACTGCTAAAAAATTACGAATCTCCTTTCAACGTTTGTTTTAGTATTCTTTATGTTTGTTCTTCGTATAAACATCACGTGGAACAAGCCCGTTATATCATATCCTGGTTAATTCCTAATAAATGATTGTACTATGGAGAAAGAGGCTCCTCCATGTCATATTGTGCACTGTTGTGGAAAACGAAGAAGACACACGAAGACATTCGATTAAACTGGATGAAAATGAGCCGAGGAAAAAAATAAATAAATAAAGGAATATTTGAAATTCTAATTCGATTTAAAGTGGATTCATTTGTGAAAGTGTGACCTACCGTTTGGAAGCAAGTTTAGATTCAAAATAAGCTATTTCTATACGGTCCCCTAGTTCAGCGATAGCTGTAAAACGAAAGGACTCCTATCGGCCGAGATCTGCGCCAACAGCCTATAAGGATTCAACCGACTCTTCTATTTTACTTCTCAAATCCCACCTTATTTAGTCTGCACCAAGGATTTTTCTTCTACAAGCCCCGAAGGCAGAATTATACAAGTCAGGAAAGGAGTTCCTAGATTGGGACCGTCATCCTGGAGTTATAGGTTTCCATTGACTCTCAAATTGTTTAATTCCATTAGGCTTTCGTAAGATAAAGGAATTCAGCTATTGAGGTTGTACTCATGTAGTAATGTTCGAAAAATATCCATCGGTCCTAATCAGGAGATAAAGAAAATGAGTCCGTTTTCAATTATATATATATATATATATATTATATATGTATATATATAAATTATTTATATATTTTATATATATATATATATATATATATATATATATATATATATGATATATATGCACGATACTATGTTTGAGCTGTTATATCATGAACCACTTCCAAGGTTAAATACCAAATACGGTTTTCATTGAACTTTTATTTATTTAATATTTGTGAGATATATACAAATTCCTTGCGTGATGACGTCTCCAATGACGGTTTTACGTTATTGTCTGGAAATAGTATATTTCGTACCAAGGGCCGAAAGTGGGCGTTTTGCCGGCCCGAGATATTTTTTTGACCGAGACGTAGTCGAGGTCATGAAAAGTTAGAGGGCCAGCAAAAGCACTTTGGCCCGAGGCACGAACGCTATTTTTCACCATACTACAATAATAATACGATATAACATTAATCAAAAAACAAGATTTTCTTTTGGTTAAGTGTACCTCTTTGTTAGAAGGTTATCTTGTAGTTATGGGGACATGATGAATGTTTAATGTATGGATTGTTTTACGTTATGTTATTATGTAAGTTAATAAAGAGAAATTAACATATGTGTGTTTCATTTAATACAACTGATATATTTCAAAATGCTAAAAAAAGTTAGTTCGTTTATTTTTGATTTATAGAAATGTTAAAAGTACAATTTTGGTTGTTTGAAAACATAATACCCTTTGAAGATTCTATTACTTGTTTTTTGTTTGACACATTCACACTTTTACTCGTAGTTGGATTGTTTCTGATTAAAATATCCTCTTGACAATCTTCAAATAAATCATCAATTGTAAAGAGAGACTGATTTTCATATTCAATAGTTCCAAAACAGCTGATTTTGCGGCCCTAGGGCGAAATATTCATTTTCGGCCCTAGGGCGGCGAAGTGTAGCTTTCGGACCGCAAATTAGGTGTGTAAAACAGGTGATTACATCGTAGTATGGTGAAAATGTTTATTTGATCAATACCATACTAGATATTTAATCGTTTCAGACCAAACTAAAAATCTATATTAGTTATTGCCAGAACTCGGAGTTGGAATAGTGTAGTATCTCTATAGGGCTGAATACCAAAACTCAAAATATTTCTGATACGATCAGTGGGGTCGTAAATTTATATAGAACCAATCTTGTTAAACTATTGATTGTCTGTAATCGTTTTTCAACGCATTTTTTTCGTAACTCAAATTTTAAGCGAGTTATTCGATCTTTCTTGATTTAGCTTTCAGTACTTCCCCCACCACCATCAACTTCTCATCGGTTTTTCCATAGAAATAGAGAATTTGTTGTAACATGAGATGAGTAGTATGTTATATCAGCACGTGGGAAATCTGTTTAGTTTACACAGCCCGTGCGTGACGGAGATATTCAGTGTTAAATGCAATTACAATAATAAACATTTTCCTAATAAATCTGTTTCAGACAATAAATGCAATTATGAGACTGCCGTAAGTATCTATATTCTCACAAAAACCTTTCATCGGTAGAGCCAGCCGTCATATTACCTTTTCATGCCTTTTGGTTTTTGAGTCTTTTACCAAAATGTTTTCAACCGAGCTAATCACTGGTTCAGATATTAAATGGTAGTTCTGCATAGGACAACATTTCTTCATGAATGGAAATAAATCAAGCCCACATCTCACATCACAAAAACTCAGTTCATTGCTTTACATCAACATTATTTCGCTTTCATTCAGCGTTCTCTTTGGTGTTCTGACAGAAAATTGGAATGTTCAAATGCACGATTGGGATGGTTTTAATTATTTTTATCAGCATCTGTAATAGACAATCCAATATTTTCGAGAGATAGAGGGAAAAAAGGCAACATTCAAATCCATTCATCTCTCAATGGGGGGTTGCTCTATTCAGCTGAATTGGGACATTTTATTCAACTCTGCTGCAAAATGAAAGCTACCGATTTTCCATTTTTATTCAATACATTTTTGTATGAGAATTCTTGAAAATATATTCGTGTTAATTAAAGTAAAGCGCAATATATTCACCAATATATATATATTTTTTTTATTGAAATCACTCCGAATGAATGTTCTTTCCCATTTTTTTTAGAATGGACAATGCGCTTATTTAAATTTTTGTATTTTGATTCCAGTGCGTTACGTACAAAACAATTGTTAAATTCATACCCAGTATAACTGCCTCCACTTATCTATTATATTTCGTACAGAAAAATACCAATCCATTGAAGTTTACGAAATTATTACTTTTTTTCGGAGGCTTATAAGTAATTAATCATATTTAGACTATATGTAGCTCAAAGTTTTTGGTTTTTGACTTGTGGATTACGTTATTACTTAGAAGCATTTACATTAATTATATCTTTATGAATCTTTATATTTTTACGAAGCTTCTTTTGATAAATGTATAAAAAAAGATCATAAAGATAGTTTTAAACGTGTACTTAATATTCGAGACCTGGGGTGTAGTGCTAAATTTTTGTTAACTCACTTGTAATTAAACATCAGGTATTTGAATTAATTTTTGTATTTTTTATTAAAATATCATTTTTCATTTGGGGTGGTTAGGGGCTGGGAAGAAAATTCCTAGCCCCTTATTTATTATTATATTGCGTTTCGTTTATGTCTAGTTACTTCACATTTCCTGTCAATTTAGGTAAAAATTATTAAACATTCACTTCTTACCCACATGAATAAGGCTTTCATTTTTCGTACCTGAAACAAAAAAATAAAATGTATTCAGAATCTTACAATGTTGCTTGTTAAAGACTAATTTGGCACATCTTAAAATAAAATTAAAATCTAATATTTATTAACCTGGAATTTATCTTATAATAGCAATACTATTTTGAAATGGGTTTGTTTTCATTGCACGAAATTGTTACCTCAAGCTAGCTATGTTTGTTAAAGATGTTGCTATTAAGAAACGTGTATAAATTTAATAAGTATGCTCGACCCCAAGGAGTATAATGAGAACTTTTTTTAAGCGAAGGAATCAGTAAATAATTTTCACTTGAAAAAGCTGGTAACATGCAGATTACTCTACCTTGGTTAGCCCCTAGTAACATAAAGATATTGTGTAAATTTATGTAACAACAAAATGTATTGAAGCACAAAAATATTTCAGTCGAAATACATACATGTAATTAAGTTAATTATTTCATAATTGCAGGTTTGTCAACCATTTATAATAATAAATCTTATTAATGTTCCATTAATAAACGACATAAAACTAATATGTACGAGTTTAAACTGACATATTCCTCTCAACATTTGAAGGGTTTGCTGCAAAAAGGAGGTAGCTCCATCCCATAGCTGTTGGGAGTTATAAACACTTTCTTGTGCCAAAAAAAACAACCTCTTTTATTTGGCTCAAAAAGGATGCAGCTTCAATCGTTATGATGTTATTTTCGTTATAATGATGTTCTTTTCGTACTTTATGTTATTCGTTATAATGATGTTATTTTCTGTTTGTAAAACCAATAATTTTGCTGTACTTTATTTTCAGTTTTCATTGAATAAAAAATACGTAATAATAGTACATTCTAATTATTTTTACACCTTTTACCAAGACATAACATATTCCTCCATTCCTCATATTCCATTCTTTGGGGCAAAAAAGAGGTAGCTCCAAGGATCATCCACGTACCACCAACATTTGGATGATATTTTTTGAATGAAAATACTGTTCTAATATGTAAACACCATAATTGAAAGTAAGCAACAACAATATTTTTACATAACTTAAAATTTGAATTTTTTAAACTTTTTTTTTTTTGGTTTCCCAAAAACTGGAAAAATTGGAGCTACCTCCTTTTTGCAGCAAACCCTTCAATTGTTGCTCTATAATGTCGGGTAACTAAAGTATTAACTGAGTTGTTCATATTTCTACCCCCACCCTTCTACCCATCGGTTTTTTACGTATAAATAGAGAAAGGGTGGTAATATGAGATCACAAGTGTTAAACCGAAAAATGGAAATTGGGCTCAGTTTACGCAGCCCCTGCGTGACGGACATTTTTTAAAAATTTTCCTCTATTTCGTATAAGAAATTTAAATAATATTCTTTAAAAAAATCCTTAGTCCCACCCTGTCTAGAAAAGGGTGGTGACCTGTAAATAACCCGTCCCAATTAGCCTTCCTTACAAAACGTGGACGTTAATAAACAATTAATTTTATATTAAATAGCCTTAAGTAAAAACACTTTAGGTCTTATTGCTGCAGAATTAAGCAAATTATAAATTATTTTTAAATAATAAAAATTGTTTTTCCTTCGAACTAATTTCTTTTTTATCCACTTCGTAATTGCCTAGTTATTTAAATTTGAGTTGCAGAGGCCTGAAAAGGAAATGGCCCTACTTTAATTCGTCCATTTTAAACAGCTGTCATCACTTGTTGCATTCCGTTTGAGAACTATTTCCCTTGGTAATAAATTATTCCTCAAGCTGCACGCTATCTGTTGGCAATCCCTTCAACAGAACAAATATATCTCACTGTACAGGTCTCTTTGAGTCTCATTTTTTTTTCTTCTTTTTTTAAAAAAAGTCCGTCACGCAGGGGCTGCGTAAACTAAGCAGATTTCCCACGTGAAGTTTTACAATAGAGAAATCTGCCTAATAACAACTGTAGTAGTAAGAAACCTATAAACCTAAAACATTATTTAGGGCGTAATAACCCAGTAGTTTCTAGCCCCAAAAAACAGTTAATCTAACCTCTAAACCTATTCACGAGGGACGAATAGTTATGGAAATGGCCACCAGAGCTCTCGGCGGAAAATCCGAACATACCCTACTGGCGACCACACGCAGAATACAAATGCAAATATCTCGGTTAATATTCAAAATACAGAATAAATGTATTTAACATTATTTATAGTAAATATATAATTTAATAAGATTGCTTCTATACAATTTTACGATCCGATGCATAATAACGGAGATATTTCGAATTTTTGAAAATCCCCCTCCTCTAAACCCCCCCTCCCACTGGTCCGATTTCAGACGTTAACGAACTTGATCTTCCTTTTTACATGAAACGATTAAATACCAAGTTTAATGACGATTAAAAAAAAAATTGCGACCGCTAGAGTGTTAACAGACAAATATATATATATATATATATATATATATATATATATATATATATATATAGTTTTGAACGGACCTCATTTTCGTCATCTCCTGGGTAGGATCGATGGACATTTGAAGATATTTTTCGAAAATCGCGTCATGAGTACGACCTCAATAGCTGATTTCCCTTAGGGGAAATCTGCTAAAATACATAATTGACCTGTCTAGTTAACGCTACCCCTGCGTGACTTACTTTGTATTAACTCTAAGCCAATCCAAATATAGAATAAATATTGATTGATGTAAAGTTGTTCCATTTTCTGGGAGTTCCATCAGAAATGATTTAAAGTAAGCATATTGCACGTGAGTCCTTGGTCGCAAATTGTTAAAATTAAGTGACCCAAATAAATATCCTTCGCTGAGGGAAAATATCTACAAAATATAATACATTTGTTAGATTGAATCTCGTGAGTTTCCTCTCCCATCGGTCCACTGGCTGTCATATTGACACCCGCCATATCAGCTGTGTTATTAGTCCCTGGGCGTTGCCAAGCGAGAAGTTGCACTCCAATTTGCGAACGAACGATCTCGTTATAACCAACTCTCTATCTTTTGTACCTTCGGCATAACTCTGCTTGTTAGAGCCCTTTTATAACTTTGACGTTTAAAAAAAAAAAAAAACCGAATATTTTCCGTTGAAGCGACAGATTCGTCTAAGCGTAGCGACCTGTGTCAATCGTTGTTTTTTTTTTCTCACAAGGTTAACTAGAAATCGCGAGAATTGTCCTGCCTTCGACAAAGGATACTGCCATAGATTCAGTTAACAAGACAAAAATAATCTAATAAGCAGTCTGGCTACAAATATATATCAACCTCGAAGATTCGAGGCAATTGAAATTTTACCTCAGCATGTCCTGGAGTAGATAATAACAGTTATTTACCCACGGTGTGTTTATCAGTGAGGGCCTACTAAACTCAGCTAATTTAAGAAGAAATTCCATTAAAGAAAATATATATGAATATTTATATATATATATATATATATATATATATATATATATATATATATATAAATATATATATATATTTCTCTGTTACCGCCCCTTTTAGGTTTACTGCTTCGGTTTAATCGTTACCAAATTCGATATTTGAACGTTTTATGTAAAATTAAAGACCAGGCTCGTTAATGGCTGAATTTCGATCTGTGGGAGGTTCAGTTTAGAGGGAGTGAATTTCTAAAAGTGTTAATATCTTCGTTAATATGCGTCGGATCGAAAACATGTATAGAACCAATCTTATTGCAAATGTAATGTTCTATTAATGTTCTTCTGTGCATTTTAGCAGATTTCCCTTAAGGGAAATCAGCTATTGAGGTCGTACTCATGACGCGAGTTTCGAAAAATTTCTTCAAATGTCCATCGATCCTACCCAGGAGATGACGAAAATGAGGTCCGTTCAAAATTATATATATATATCTATACATCATATATATATCTATATATATATATATATATATATATATATATATATATATATATATATAGATATATATATTTGTCTGTTAACGCTCTAGCGGTCGCAATTTTCGTTTGATCGTTACCAAACTCGATATTTAGTCGTTTTATGCAAAAATAAAGATCAAGTTCGTTAATGGCTGAAATCGGACCAGTGGAAGGGGGGGTTTAGAGGGGAGGATTTTCTAAAATTTGAAATATTTCCGTTACTATACGTCGGATCGAAAAATTGTATAGAATCAATCTTATTACAAATTAAATTTACTATAAATAATGTATGTGCTACATGTATTGTGTATCTTGAATATTAACCGAGATATTTGCATTTTTCTGTTTTCAACTTCTGAGATGAGATCGGCCAACTTCGGGTCTAGTCGTGAGTTTCCGTCAAGAGCTAGTTCGGGCCGTTCCCGTAACTGTTTGACTCTCTATTCTGAAATTTCTCTATTGTAAAACTTCACATGGGAAATCTGCTTAGTTTACGCAGCCCCTGCGTGACGGACTTTTTTTTGTTATAAAGACTCTTAACCGAGATACTTGAAGTTTACGGGCATCCCCCTACTCCTACTCATGTTATATTAACAAAAAGCTGTTATATTATGAAGTACTTCATTTGAAGTTCAAATACAAAATACTGTTGTCATTGAACTTTTACTTTTTCAGATAAATTGCAAGAACGTGACGAACAAGGAAAATCTGCTTAGATAACGCAGTCCCTGCGTGAGGGACCTTCTGAGTTTCAGGCCTGTATGTTACATTTCATTCAGCTGTGTGAACTGTGACGCATTTTTGGACTTCAGCCTGTCCCTCGAAAGCCTTGGAACTGTTTATCTACCATATTACCACTCTTTACGGTCCAGGGTGGGACTAAGGATTTTATAGTGATTCTATCCCTAAATAAATTCCTATGACCGTAGTTAGAATCGATCTCATAACTGCAATTTTACCGTGTGAAATTAAGATCAAAGGCTTAGCTCATTTGGTTAGCCTGAGACCCCACTTTACAATTAATTATGAAACTCAAAGAAGCGTTTAAAACGCACATCTTTTTGAGTGAGTTACATATATGAAGGCTTTTTGGTGATCAAATTTGACGTCATTCTGCGTCAAATTATGATTTATTTGCACGATTTGGGGCATCGTTTCCTCTCATGGAAGACAGCATTGATTTCACACATTTATAATATGAAAAATACATGGTAAGACTTGGGTCCGAACCCGAATCCCTCTGTGACGAATGTTGATTCTCAACCAACCGATATGTTGTTGGTTGCTCCCAGTAAGTAATTTCACGTTTTTATGGATATAAAACTCTCAGAAAAGAAATTATCGTATTCCTGGCACAGATGGATGGATACCTGTCTTTAAGGCCGGAATTCCTGTGTTAATTTTAAGACATTACGATATAAAAATTCAAATAATATTAATGAACTTATAAACAAAGAAAAAACGTTTGGCGAATATCTTGGGAATCCAAAACTTGTTTTAAGACAATTCAACAAGCTGATTAAAAATATGCTAACCGTTTGTCTCTATCACCCACCGTTTTTGAGATATCGGACATTAACCATTTATATATGTATATAACACCGCGTCAAGGCAAACAACTCGCAGACAAGTTACAGTAGAGCACACATTGCCGAATAGAGTACAAATCAACATAAACTATATAGCATCATCTAGTTTAAGGTATAATGCACATTTAAAATACATAGGTATAACATAAAGTTCCTTAATTTAAAGTTAGTTTGGTTAAAAGAAAGCCCATAAACCGTTATTAGGAAACCGTTCCTCTAGTTTCCAGATTTGCAATCAGCATGAAAAACTACATTATAAAAAGTAAACATAATGCCAGGTATCTATGGCTCGTTTGTCAGTGTTATCAATAAATATTACATGTTAACCAATGGAAACCTTTTTTTATTAGAGACACATTTTTTGACTCCGAATCTATTTTGTTTTCAAGTAAAAAATAAATATTGAGGAATTTGGTAATATTGGAAAGGTTTATAAAAAAAAAGTCGGAAAATTATATATTTAAAAAACAACAGCAACATTGTGCTTGACATTTAAATTTTCTAAAATTAATAAGAATAATTTTAATTCATTAGGTTATACCCTTCTGCTGAGATAGCTAGAAACATTATAGCTACTATGCACGGAAGCAATATCCCAGAACTGGCCAACACGCACACGGCATATTACCTAATTTTCTTCCGGGCATACTTTAAATTACTTTGCTGACGTATAATAAAGCTTACGTGTAAAGTAAGTATTGTACGCCTTATTAAATCCTAATCATATCTTGGGTCATTTCATAAATTAACAGAATAACTAATGAACCTTGCTCATGAAAGACTGGATTCCTATTCTTGTCAGATGGCCTATATTTGACAGTAATACGCAACAAGTGTAATGTTGTGAAACGTTCCCTATCTATCCTAGATGAAAATAGCTACTATATCCAAAATTCCTCAGAAGAAATAAGAATGGTAGGCGAACTCCTCGATATTAATATTACAAATCAATTTATATAATTTATAATTTTACTGATTGGGTTCCACATTTCATACCTTCTCCAGGAGAACTAGAACCGTTTCCATTACAAATTAAGGTTTTTCCAAAAGAAACTGATATTTTCTGTACATTTGGATGCAACAATTTCCAAATCATAATCAATTATTTCCAAACCAAATTATACTTTTTCTACAGTCAAATAAACTTTGTCTAATTAAATTTAAATTATTTTGGAGATAGGTAGTCATTCATTTTTAATTTGTTCAGAACTAATGTTGCAGTACCTAACTTCAAATTTGATATTCCAGCAGCCTCCTTCATTCCAAGGATATTAATATAACTTAATCATTTTAGCAGATTTCCCTCAAGAAAAAATCAGATATTGAGGTTGTACTTATGGCGCGATTTTCGAAAAACTTCCATCGAATAGTTCGTCACGCAGGAGCTGTGTTAACCAAGCAGATTTCCCACGTCAAGCTTTTCCATTTATCTCAAAACGTAAACGTCCAATGAGAACAATATTTTCTATTTACGCCTCAAATAATGTGCTCCATAATATAGTTGCTTATAGTTAAAATGGCATGAGTAAGAGTGGGGGTTCACTGAAGGCCGAAAACTAATAAATGCAAATATCTCGGTTAATAATCAAGATAATGAAAAAACGTACAGAACAACATTCATAGAACATTACATTTTCAATAAGATTGATTCTATATATTTTTTCTATCTGAAGTATAGTGACGGAGAAATTTCGAAAATCTCTATCTAACCCCCCTCCCAATTCCACTGATCCGATTTCAGCCATTAACGAACTTGAGTTTCTTTTTACATAAAACGACAAAGTATGTAGTTTGGTTACGATCGAATAGTAATTGCGACCGTACCAGCGTTAACAGCAAATATATACATACACATTACTTTTGTCATATCCTAGGAAGGATCGATGGACATTTGAGGATTTTTTTCGAAAATCGCGTAATAAGGTCGACCCCAATAGCTGATTTCCCTAAGGGAAATCTTCTAAAAATTGCAAAACTGTCATAATCATTGCCTATAAGTTTTGGTGTGTTTATAGGATACAGAATATAATTCATATCAATAGATAAATCTTGGGCTCTTATCAAAAGTAGCATGTTTGAATTGATTAGCTCCTCGTAGGCCATTTAGGGGGTAGATTATGGATAATAGGTCCTCGCTGTTCGGAGGTATTTATTGGCTGTAGTTGTAGTAATAGTGGTAATATTGAATTTGTGTCGGTAGCTGTAGAGTGGGAGATATGGAGATAGGGGGGGGGCTTTATTCAGAATGGCGGGGCCGATGTAATCTCTAGCTTATATTAGTTGTGGCTTAATTAGGGAGGGTAGAGGAAGAGGGAGGTAACCCGCAGGCAGGTTAGGCTAGGGTCTCCCAACACTTTCCGCCATATTGCTACCCGAATACCTTTATAAGATAATCACTCCCTCCCCTCCCCATATACTCAGCCCTCGTGTGCTGCGACTAGGAGTCAATATTGTACCTCGACGATATACGGGGTACTTGAACACAAGGCTTGAGCTTGAGGAGGAGTAACCAGGTGTGGGAAGTCATAAAGGGAATACTGCAGGAATTTGATGCGTTGGAAACGTAGCACGAATATGGTTTTCGGTCAAATAAACGTAGCAAGCAAATCGTAACATCGTAATCTAAAAAAAAAGAAAATCGTAACACGAGAAAAACGTAGAAGAACTGTCTGTCTTTTCGGTCGAGTTCGAATCCCGCCCTGGGCGGTAGAAATGTATTTAATGACGGACTCACTAAATAAACTTCTTGTGCCCATCCTGACTAGAAAAGGATGGTAACTTGTAGATAAACCGTCCCGATTAGCCTAGTAGCATAAAGTGGACGTAAAATAAAAATAAAAACTCAGGTCCGTTCAAAATTATATATATATATATATATATATATAATTTTGAGAATATATTCGTCATATCCTAGGTAGCAAATCTGCTAATATATTTGTCTGTCAACGCACTAGTGGTCGCAATTTTTGGCTAATCGTTTTCAAACCGAATTCTGGTCAAGTTCATTAACGGCAAGAATCGAACCAGTGTGAGGGTGGAGGGGTTTAGAGGGGGATTTAGAAAATTCAAATATCTCCGTTATTATGCGTTGGATCAAACAATTTTATAGATTTAGAGAATACGTGGTGAGATGGGATCGAAAATTATACCAGCAATTGGAAAATGATCATAGTTTACGGAGCTACTGTTTGGCTCTCGTAAAATTTCTATATTATAAAACTTCACGTGGGAAATCTACTTAGTTTACGCAGCCCCTGCGTGACGGAATGTTTTATATTTTTGTTGAAAATGGATAGCCCCTGAAAGAGGTGGCTAGTAAATCACGAAACATGTAGGGCAGTTTTAATAAAGTTAGCACCGAAAAAAAATGTTTCTTATTGGAGATCCCTGCTTTAAAATATGAAGAATATTGAGGGACTTTTTGGTCTTTCATTAGTTTTAAAGCCTTGCCTGGTGTCAGAATATTTCCCTTAAGGAAAATTAGCTATTGAGGTCGTACTCATGATGGGATTTTCGAAAATTTTCTTCGAATCTCCTTCGATCCTAGCCACGAGATGACAAAAAATGGGGTCCGTTTAAAACTGTATATATGTTATGTATTTGTCAGTCAACGCTCTCACAGTCGTAATTTTTGGTCTGATCGTTACCCAACTAGACATTTAAACATTTTAATGTTATGCAAAAATGAAAGTCAAGATTGTTAACTTCTATAATCGGACCAATAGGAGGGAAGGTTTAGAGGGGGAGGGATTTCGAAAATTTAAAACATCTCCTTTGTTATAATTTGGATCGAGGAAGTGTATAGAAGGAATCATATAGACAATATAATGTTCTATATTAGATGTCATATACGTATTTTTATTATTATCGTGAATGCTAACTGACATATTTGGATGTATTAGTTGTCAGCATTCTGAAAACCCCCGCTCCTACTCAAGTCATATTAACAATAAACTGTTAAATCGTGAATAAAATCCTTTTAGGCTTAATTACTGAATACTGTTTTCACAAGACCTTTATTTAGCGAGAAATATGCTAATTGTGTGATGATGTCATCAGTAGAGATATTACGTTCCCGTCTCGAAAACGTTTAGATGAAATATGTCATTACTCAATATTTAGAGGAGTGTCAAAGTATTTCTTTTCTTTTTAGCAGATTTCCCTTAAGGGAAATCAGCTATTGAGGTCGTACTCATGACGCGATTTTCGAAAATTTTCTTCAAATGTCCATCGATCCTACCCAGGAGATGACGAAAATGAGGTCCGTTCAAAATTATAAATATATATATATATATATATATATATATATATATATATATATATTTGTCTGTTAACGCTCTAGCGGTCGCAATTTTTGTTTTATCGTTACGAAACTCGATATTTAACCGTTTTATGTAAAAAGACAGATCAAGTTCGTTAATGGCTGAAATCGGACCAGAGGGAGGGGGGTTTAGAGGGGGGATTTTCGAAAATTTAAAATATCTCCGTTATTATGCATCGGATCGAAAAATTGTGTAGAATCAATCTTATTGAAAATTAAATGTACTATAAATATTGTTATATACATTTATTCTCTATCTTTAATATTAACCGAGATATTTGCATTTTTATGAAGTCTGTGGTGGGGTATAGTTCGGATTATGTCGGCCATCTTCGTCATTTCTCGGCTCAGGCGGAGCTTCTTCTAACCTGTCGTTTTTAACCTTACCTTACCTTCCTTACTTTGTGAGATTTATGCAAATACGTTTTGTCCATCCGCCACCCCCCCCCCTCTTTAGTTCTTGGACTACTGAAATTTGAGTTATTAAAATATAAATTATTCTTACAATTCAGAAGCCGTTTCAGTTGGGTATTTATTTTAATTAACTGAAAGATTTCTCTATATCTAATCACGGTGGTATTTTGTTACCAGTATGCAGATTTCTCTATTGTAAAACTTCACAGGGGAAATCTGCTTAGTTTACGCAGCCCCTGCGTGACGGACTTTTTAAGGAACGCGTATGATCTTTGGTTTATCAAGCTTATTACAGTGCTTTTATCGGCTTTGCAGTCCAGTTTAGGTTTTCCTAATAGTCTTATTTCATACGAGCATGCTTTCATATCAGTAGGTATTAGTCCTTTTCAAAATTCTCACTGACAAAGTCAGTAGTGTATGGCTGCTCGTAAAATAAAGGTTTTAGCTAGAATACCGGGTATTGTCAATCATTCATCCATCGAAAGCTACTCTGGAATGGCTCTTCAACAATGTTGGCCCAGAATTGGGATACCCTTCCTGTTCCTGGTGGGGTTCCTTCTACACGATACACTCCAGGCAGCTGTAATGAGATGTGGAACCAGGTGCAGCCAAAATAATTTCAACAGACAACAAGATAACAAAAAAAACACACAGAAATCAAATACCTCAATCATATATTCTGTAACATTTTATCTTAAATTAATAGATTTTAAATTATGACGCGAAATAATCGAGTTCAAGATTGACTTGTAGATAATCGATTTGTGGTCAGTTGAGTTAACCTACCTCGGGAACCTCTCAGTACCATCTACCACCTCTGTGAGGAGAGTCGCAACGAATGTGAAAGGGAAACGAGCACTTCCGAAATGTAAGTAGCAACTTATAATTAGATTTAATAAATATATCGTAGATGTAGGAACATACTAATACAATATCTAGCAAATGAATTATTAAGGGATGTGTTTAATAAATGTTATTAATAATTTTAGCTGACTTCCCATAAGGGAAATCAGCTATTGAGGTCGTACTCATAACGTAATTCCTACCCAGGAGATGACGAAAATGATGTCATTTCAAAATTTTATATATATATATATATATATATATATATATATATATATATATATATATATATATATATATATTTGTCTGTTTACGCTCTAGCGGTCGCAATTTTGTTTGATCGTTATCAAACTCGATATTTAAACGTTTTATGTAAAAAGACAGATCAAGTTCGTTAATGGCTGAATAGAGATAAGGCTGGGAGTTATAGGCGGGGGATTTTCGAAAATTCGAAATATCTCCGTTACTATAAGTCGGATCGAAATATTGTATAGAACCAATCATATTGCAAATTAAATTTACTATAAATATTGGCGTATACTTTATTCTCTAGCTTGAATATTAACCGAAATATTTGCATTTATATTATCTGTGTGCACATAACGAACGGAAATGAGATCGGCTAACTTCGGGCCTCGGGGGAGTCGTGGGTTTCCGGCAAAAGCTACTTCGGCCGTTTCCGTTATTGTTTGGCTCTCGTGAAATTTCTGTATTATAAAACTTCACGTGGGAAATCTCCTTAGTTTACGCAGCCCCTGCGTGACGGACTTTATTATATTTTTTTGAAAAGGGATAGCCCCTGGAAGAGGTGGCAAGTAAGCCACGAAACATGTATGGCAGTTTTAGTTAGCTCCGAAAAAAAATGTTTCTTAAAGGGAGACCCCTGCTATAAAATATGAAGGAGATAAATAAATACAAATTTCATTTATATTATCATTTATAACAAATAATATAAGTAGGGGCATTAGTAACCATTAGGCACGGGGGCATTTCTAAGTTAATTATTGTAGAGGGATATTCGCAACGAAGGGAAGACAATGAGCCAGTCAGTCGAGTGTGTTAACACAGAATTATATCCGGGATTAGATGTTAAACTGAATCCTGAGGCTTTAGCATTAAATTCCAGATAATTATTATGGCTACTCGAGGTGTGTGTAGGAAGTTAGTCCTTGCTAAAGCTCTAGGGAAAATTTCCTCCTTGGTCATTAATCTAAAATTTCCCTCCGCCCCAGTTCCCTCGGGATCTCCTTATCGGCTATCCCCTCATTTCCCTTACGGGATAACTCTACCTGCTTTAGCTACTAACCTACATTCGCTATTTTCAAATGTACCAAGACTGGAGGTGAGGGATGGAGGGAGGGAGGGAGGGAGAGAGGGAGAGAGAGAGAGAGAGAGAGAGAGAGAGAGAGAGAGAGAGAGAGAGAGAGAGATTATACCTGCTCCTAGTTGCTCCGGGGAACAACCTTACTAGGAATGAGAAAAGTCTTCTGGCCCGAACCAAAGAAAAACACTACTTCTTACAACAAGAGCGTAATGCACAATATCCACCGATGCACTCCAAGTAATTATCAAATGACCTTGAACCTCAGCTGAGGGTCGCTAATGGAAACCATCCCTGCCATGAGAAGAGTGGCCATGGAAGAATGGCAACGCCGCTGGGACTATTCAACCAAAGGAAGATGGACACACTAGTTCTTCCCACTCGTTAACCAAAGAATGGAGACCACCTGGTACGTTCCAGACTTCTGGTCACCTGTGAAAGTCTCAGGGCATGGCGATTTTAACTCCAAACTACATACACTTGAAAAGTTAGGAAGATCCTATATGCAAGTGCGGAGAAATCGAAGATGCATGCCATATATTATTGGCCTGCACTTATTATACAAGAGAAAGACAAGAATTAGCAGGAGAATTCTCCCTTCTTGAATGTCCTCCAACAGCATTAAAAGAACTTGTTGAAAACAAAGACATTTTTATAGCGTTTAAAAAATTAACTACTAGTGTATTAAATAAAAAAAATAGTAATAAGTAAATAAATAACTAAAATAGTTTTAAAAAAGTATAAAGTAATAAATTAGGTTTAAAATGTTATAAATATTTACTAAGAAAAAATTAAAATAGTTAAAATTAAGGACTTATAATTAGTTTAAAAGGTATATTGGAATTCCGCTCAACAGAGTAGCGGTATTCCGATTGCGGGCGCCCTAAAATTTAACCGAATAGTATACTCAAATTATTTTATTTTATTAATGCACAAAGCTCGTCCTCGGTGCTTAGAAAGCATCAAGGATGCGTTTTACAGACCTATTTAAAATCCCGGAAATCAAAATTCAAAAAAGAAATTGGAAAGTACCGCTTGTATGAGAGCAGTCTTAAGGTAAACGGGGGCAAGAGAAGGGTTAAAAAAAAAGAGAGGAGAGAGTGTTCAAAATTATATATATATATATATACACACACACACACACACACACACACACACACACACACACACGCGTGTTTTCACACAAATTTTCGAAATCTCCCCCCACTGTTCTGATTTCAGCCATTAACGAATTTGATCTTTATTTTTACGTAAAAAGTTAAAATATAGAGGTTGGGTAACGATAAAACCGAAATTACGACAGCTATACCGTTAACACACACACACACATATATATATATATATATATATATATATATATATATATATATATATATATATATATATATATATATACCCGCTAGAGGCACGACAAATTAAAATAAATTAAAATAACGACTACAATTAACGGAGATGTTCCTTGCTCATGTCAACTGTTTTATTGTTCTTTTTTCTTAAAACATGTCGTATATAAATAAAAATTAAAAAAAAAAATATTCAATTTAAAAAATATGGTTTAATTAAATAAAAATACGATATAAAAACAGCTGATTCCTAAGTTGGAAATAATTCACTAAATACATGGCATTATGTTATTCTAAATTCTACTAAATGTCATGATAAATTTTCTCTTACCTTTTAATTTGGACTTCCTAGAAATTTAAATAGGTTACTTGAACAGAAAAAGTGCTTAGTTTCTTTATACGCAGAGGGTCATAAATTTTTAGGACGGTTTCAGCTGAGGAGAAGTAGGGAGGAAGGACGGCGAAAAATATATATTTCTATTTAAATTAGGTTTGGGGTCGTTTGGCCCCATTTACATTTGGGCTTTGTACCCCCTCCCTCACACTCTCTCTTCGTCTAAATGAAAGCATTGTAATTCCAGTCAAATTCTAGAGGCTCACGCTAAAATACACTCCCTAGCAGCTTGTATCTCTCTCTCTCTCTCTCTCTCTCTCTCTCAATATATATATATATATATATATATATATATATATATATATATATATATATATTTATTATAGTAGTATTTTTGTAGAAATTAAGATCAAGTTCGTAAACGGGAAAAAATATAGCTTATATTCATGAAAGAATTAATGTTAATTTACATGTAGAGTTTTGTTAAGTTTGGTTCAATCGTTAGTGCCCAAAAAAATTGTTGGCTTCACTATTTGAGTGTTTTTATATATGTACAATTTTAAACTGACCTCATTTTCGTCACCTTCTTGGTAGGATTGATGGACATTTGAAGAACAAATTCGAAAATCGCGTAATGAGTACGACCTCAATAGCTGATTTTTCTTAAGGGAAATCTTCTAAAACTAAATAGTTAGTTTTATACAATAAATCTTTCAAAAATTAGAGAAGGTATTAAGGAGTGAATTTGTAAATAAGTTCCTCTCCAAGGTATATTATTCAGAGGCAATCTACAAATATTCCAGGTGATACTAAAAAATGAAATTTTAGGCAAATTACTGTTTCAGTTAGTAGCTATAATAATAATATTTAAACATTACATTAAATCACGGAATTAAATGGCGTTCATTAAATGATTGTTAATTTAATAGAATCTTCTTCTGATTATCATAAATTCGGACAGATGTTTGAGAATTATTAAACAATTTGTTTTCTGTTCATGAATATTTGATATTTTGGTGAGCATTCTTCAACGGTTGTACATGGACGTCGGATGTCGATGTACTGAACACGTTTGATATTTCTTCGCCGTGTGGCTCAGTCATATCCTGTAAATCGAGCTGAAAGTATCGTTCCAGCTGTAGTTTCATGTTGCCAAGATCTACCACCATCTACCTACCAGCGAATGGTGTCAACATTGATTCTCCAGTGAACGCCTTTTGAAGCCGTCAACCTCCGTGTTGGGGGCAAACATTAATTATGAAGCGGGGCTTATATCGGTGTCTTGTGATCGTTGCAAACATGGAGTCGGAGAGATCTTGCAAACAGCCAGTGCGTACAACATAAGGCGTGATCCATAATGATGTTCTTGGCCGCATTTCAGGTTTGTTCCTATGAAAATCAGAACACAAGTGTCATGCAGGGGCTGCGTAAACTAACCAGATTTCCCTTGTGAAGTTTAGCAGTAGATAAATATATAAAATGGTAACGCAATAGCACAATCAATGTCGAGCGAATAAATACAAACGATAATAAGAAACCTCCCAAAGGGAAGCTTCTGAAACGTAAAGAATCAGGTGTGCCAATTTCTCACCTGAAAGAAATATACCAATTACTGAAATATAGCAGAATATAACATATTAATTTTACTGAAAACTATTTACTATATCCAGTACTGCAATTTATAATGCATCAGAATAATTTTTGTATCAATCATTCAAATTTTAGTAGTCCAAGAACTTAAGACGGGGGGGGGGGGGGTTTACCAGAACATATTTACATGTATCTCGTATAAAAAAGTCCCTTCAATAACATATTTAAATATTTAAGCTTCGAATAATGTGGTTTATTATATAATGAAGTATTGTTTATGTAACATGAGTAGAAGTGGGAGTTTGCTGAAGGCTGAAAACTGAAATATGAAAATATCTCGGTTAATATTTAATATACTAGTAGATAATTAATGCGTGTAACAAAAATTATAATAGATTTAATGTGCAATAAGATTGGTTCTATATAATTTTTTGATCTTATGTATAGTAACGGATATATTTGGAATTTTCAAAGTTCTGCCCCTGGTCCTATTAAAGGCAGTAACAAACATAATCTTTCTTTCTACATAAAATGAATAATTATCTAATTTGGTAACGACTATACAATAATTGGTCGGATCGATGGGCATTTCAAGAAAAAATTGGAAAATTGCGTCAGGAGCGCTCAATACCTGATTTCCCTTAAGGGCTATCTGCTAAAACATTGATTCCATAATGCAGGTTCATCAGATAAAGTTGACTTCATAAAAGTTGGACGTATAACAATTACAAGAAAAAATGGAAGATTCAGGGATAAATACACTTGATGAGCTGTCAATATTTCTGAAAATTCTCAAAATAAGTGGGATGCGGAATTACAAAAAGAAATCATATTTCCAGAGAAAGAGTTTTTTTTCGGTAAAGACTTCCATGAATGGAGAACACAGGAGAGTTGTCCAGTCAAAACACCTGCAAAAAGTATTATACATGTACGACCTGGCCCCGTCTCACTTCTGCCTAAAATCACTGATGCTCCACTTGTATCATTTTCATTATTTATACCAGGTGTTATTTTAAATGAAATAGTTCTTTAATCAAAGGGTTCGACTGTACAAAGTAAAACACAAATTATTTTTAATGTCACAAATCTCCTACGACTTACAAGAACTTTTGAAGGAAGGCAGCCACGTACATCAAGAACATTTTCTCATACCTACACAAAATTCAAATATTCGACAAAATTTAACATACAAATTAAGTCTGTGGTGTGCAACAATATTTCGAGTTATTTGCATTAACTGTATTATATGCGTTTATTCACATGTATATGTTTACCATGAAGGAGAAAATTACGACAATCATTAGCAAAAGTGTCATTTTCAGCCATTCATTTGCTGTTGTACATCCAGCAACTGTACTCATCACCAATTTCTTTTTAATGTTCACTTATAAAATGTTTATCTATTTCACTTTGGTTATTTGTCATTGTTGTTTGGCATTTGTTATTAACTCTTATCTATTTTACTTTTGTTATATAACTTTGTGCAATTTTTGACTTCTGAAAGGACAAATCACCATTGATGTGATGCCCATAAATAAATAAATAAAATAATGTTATAAACGATTTTTTACATTAAAATTTTTTATTCTGTATTAAATGTTTATCCATATTTAAATAATGTAACATAACTCCTCAATTTTTATTTATAAATTTTAATTATGTAAAGTTATTTTTAATTAAATGAAATATATTAAAACTGGTTTACCAATGTACACTAATTAATTTATACTGTTAAGAATGATTATGTTTTGTATGCGTCAAATTGGCGCATGTTTGGTAGGATTGGGGTTTAAGTGAAAATTTGCAGTCCAGGATTAAGTGTCCTTGAGTCAGGCTAGTGCTTTTAATGGGTTTCTTAATGAAATTTGAATTTAAAAGAAATAATAGGACATTTCAACTTTCTAGATCGTCATCAGTTAAAAGCTTGTGTGTTATTGTTGTTCTCCATGTCAGATAAGGACATTTGAGATGTGAAGAAAGCGAAGAGCAGTCTAGGAGTCGTGTAGACATGACAGTTTGACGGAGTAACACGACTCTGAGGGGCTGTATCCGACTTAATTTAGAGTCGTAACAGAGAACGACTCGAGTCTCAGTGACTTGAGTAGCAGTTTGGCTAGCAATGCTCTAGCCTTGTCCCTCCTGACAGCTGGCTACTTCCGCTGTTCCCCTGTCAAAGACAAGTTCAACAGACTTGCTTCCAATGACCGTCGACAGAAATATAACCTGCAATGAACTGATTAAATACTAAACTTCCCTTTGACCCTTTTTAGTAATGATATTACGGAGAAATGTTTATGCAATATAAATATTTTGTGAGATTCTTGAGAAAGTATTGCAAAGAGAAAACAGAATGTATTGTGGGTACAAAATTTTATACTCCACTTCAATTAAAAACGCCTCATTTGAAAGTGAAATACAATATCTCTACTCCAACGAATCCAATCACAAAATACATGGAGCACCCATTATAGATACAAAGTCAAAATATACTATAAAAATCCTTTGTATCTCTAATATGTACAACGAGAATTAGGATTTTTTTTCTATTTTCGCTTCTTCTAAACTTCCTCTATCTAATAGCCGATATTCGTCACACTGAGAGGTGTACAACTATACCTTAAGACAATCTTAAATATGATACTTCAACATTCCAAGACGAGCAGCCATTTCTAAGTTACGAGAGATATGTAGGTACACTGTCATCACAAGTTAATAAAACTTGTCCAGGGACGACCAAAACACATATTTCCGTTGAAATGCGCAGACAGAAAATGCGTTTGCGGTTATTATTATTTATTCTTAACGTCCAATTTTTGTTACTAAGGCTAATTGGGACGGTTAACCTACAGCTTACCACCTTTTTCTAGCCAGGGTGTGTCTAAGGATTTCATTGCATATGTTCGCCATTTAATAAATTCCTATTACCCAGATAGGAATTGGACTTGTCACTCGTGGCAAACATTGCCACTCTGGTTAACATGTGACGTTAAAGGCGAAGCTCTAACAAGGCTTCGTTTGTGTTTACAACAATTACTTTATATCGTACAAGGGAGTAAGACCTAGAGTTATTTCACAAGGATAGATGGATTTAGTACATCGGAAAATATTGTTCGAATTGTTTATCAGGTTCCCACCAGTTTTATAGCCAAAATAAGGGATCTCATCAAGTTGTCATTTAGAGCAATAATTTTTCCTATTTCTCAAAGAGGACTTATATATTTGATACAGCTAGACTTTAGATATTCTGAACATTCAACTTCAGCAACACGGTGTTTCATAAAAAAAAGCTAATCCCAATAATTTAGAAGACTGGCATAAAAAGCAATGTAAACTGCAGAAAGAAAACTTGAGCATGAACGTTCTAAAATTTGTTTCAATTTGTGAGCGCCTTCCAGTCCCATCGAACCAATCGTGGCGAAACTGGACAACGCCATTAAAAGAGTTGTTAACTTCCATACTCATTCAGTAGAGTTGGTGGTCCTAGTTCAAAGGGTCTCTCATGGCAGCTGACGCCAGATAAGACCTAAAATCTCCTATATCCTTTCTACAGGCATGTCGGCGTCAAATTATGCACTAACAACTGCACTGCTTCCTGGGATGCAACATTATGAAGAAGCTTTTATTTATTTATTTTATTATTAAGAGGTTTTTTATATATATTATATTTCTATATGTTTTATATTTCTGATTGTAGTTTTAGTTTTAAATATAGCCTTTTTATTTTTATGAATATATTTATGGTCAGGATGCATTATTTTTAGACAAATATGTATGAGGCTTTTTTTTTTGTTCTCTTCTGTTTTATTTTTTTTGTGAGAGCTAAGTGTTAGGTTAAGGCTAAGAACTCCTTTTTGGGAGCTAGCATCTTTTTTATAGTGCTCTTTATGGACATCCAAGGGGTTAGGGACCTCCTTATTAATTGTGCCTTTTATAAAAATATAATAGGTTAGGGGAATTGTATTATTGTCATTAGTATTTTATTTTTTAAATGCATTTAAAACCCAAATGAACAAATAAAAAAAGTAGAGTTGGTGGTCCTAGTTCAAACAGTTTGTCATGCCCGCTGTAAGACCTCAAATCTCCTATATCCTTTCTACAGGCATATCGGCGTCGAATTATGCACTGGCAACTTCACTGGGATGCAATTATAAAGACGCTAAGTGGTAGCTCGAAGTAGGATACATATCGAGTTAACCACTTCACTACTTGAAGAGCAAGACGATGGCTGACGATCTATATGTTAAGCCCCTCACACCGAAATGAATGACCGATAAGCTAATTACAGTAGTCATTTAACCCTTAAAAATGGTTCCTAATGACGTGGAACATTCCGTCGGGGAAGTGTTTAAAAAGAAAACAGGTGCTGATAGTGTTTCTCTGATAAGAGCCCCTTTGTCAATTTCGTCACGTCCCCCCCCCTTTATCCGTCTGATCTGTAATTGTGTAAAGGCTCCCCTGCAAACTTGTTTACTCGCCCTTTGTCTCCCGGTAAAGGACGTCTGGCGGAGGTGTGCAGTCCCGCTACTTGCTGTCAGATCAAACGTGGAAACTCGGGATGGATCGGTTCAATCAATAGTTCAGAATCCTGACGCTGAAACATTTGCCACGCACGGCCAAAATGCGCTGCGCAGGCTCTCGTGTGCAACACACAGATGACATTGTATCACATGCTGAGAACAAAGGCATTTAGTATTTCTGTGATTTTGTAATTTATTAGTTTTATGGTTCCTCTACTTCATAAATAATCACGTTACTTCCCTTAACGCTAAGTCTCACCATTAAGGACTTAAAATGCATGGATCCACAAAAGAATCAAATTCTAATAGACTCCCTATAATGCAATCCAATCAATTCATTATTCTTCGTATCCAATTTTTCTCTTCGCAACAACCGAAACGTCCCTTTTAGTCAAATGCGTTTACCAGGAATGTCCTTCTGTGGCCAACCAAAATTCCTTGACTTGACTTCAAGGAGGAGGACAGGAGGATAGGAAGTCCTCTATCCCCTTCCGGGAGATTAAAGCATTAGTGATCAAGAACCACCTTCCAAATTTCAAATACAGTAAAACAAACAATAATAAGAACATGAATAATTCAATTAATAGGCCATATGACTATACGATCCAGCTGCAAATGTTTTTCTATACCAATTTTGCGATTTTTGAAAATGCTCTAAAAATAATATCTAGTATTGTTTTAGCAGATTTCCCTTAAGGTATATCAGCTATTGAGCTCATACTCATGACGTAATTTTCGAAAATTGGCTTCAAATAGCCGTCGATCCTACCCAGGAGATGACGAAAATGAGGTCTGTTCAAAATTATATATGTATATATTTGTCTTTTAACGCTCTAGCGGTCGCAATTTTTGTTTGATCGTTACCAAAATTGATACTTAAACGTTTTATGAAAAAAAAAATAACAGATCAAGGTCGTTAATGGCTGAAATCGGACCAGTGGGAGGAGGGTTAGAGGCAGGGATTTTCGAAAATTCGAAATATCTCCGTTACCATACGTCGGATCAAAATATCGTATATTACCAATCTTATAGCAAATTCAATTTACTATAAATATTGTTCAATATATTTACTATTATCTATCTTGAATATTAATCGAGATATCTGCTTTTGTATTAAATGTGGGATAACGGACGAGTGAGTTTCCCGCCAAAAGCTAGTTCGGCCGTAACCGTTTGGCTCTCCTATGGAGATTTGTCTATTGTATAACTTCACGTGGGAAATCTGCTTTGTTTGTGGAGCCCCTGCATGACGGACTTTTAATAAATAATGTATACAATGTTATATATTAGTAAGAAAAATACGAATATGAATAACTCCCTATGTGTATGTAGAAAAACCGATGAGTAAAAAACAGCTGGGCGAGAGTTGAATAAGCTTAAAAACAAGAAAGCACGAATAACTCGCTTAATAATTGAGTTATGAAAAAAGCATAGAACAAGAATTAGTCAGTAGTCTAGAACGGTCCTATATCATTTTACGATCCCACTCATATTAACAGAAATATTTTGAATTTTTGAATTCCCCCACTCTAAACCCCCTCGATTCCATGTCCGATTTCTGCTAGGTAACAACAATTATTATCTTAGTGTTGACAAAACACATTTAATGAAATTGCAAATATATCGGTTAATATTCAAGATAGAGAATAAATGTATAGAACATTATTTATAGTAAATTTAATTTTCCGTATAATTGATTCTGTACAATGTTCCGATCCGTCGCATAATAACGGAGATATTTTGAATTTTCTAAACCCCTCCCCCCTCCCACTAATTTGATTTCAGCCATTAACGAACTTGATCTTTCTTTTTACATAAAAAGATTAAATATGGAGTATGGTAACGGTCAAACAAAAATTGCTACCGCTAGAGCATTAACAGACATATATATATATATACATATATATAATTTTGAACAGGCCTCATTTTCGTCATCTTCTGGGTAAGATCGATGGAAATTTGAAGAAATGTTTCGAAAATCGCGTCATGAGTACGACCTAAATATCTGATTTCCCTAACCACCCCCCTATGGGAAATCTGCTAATAATTTAAACTATTTCAGGCTACATTTTAGTGTTCAGTTGCCAACTTAATATTCATTCTTTTAGGAAATATCATAATGGTGTATTACAAGTGAGTGCATACAGGAGGGTCCTGTTTGCTGTCTGTCAAAGCTAGCCTAGTGTACATATATTTGCCGTGTAGCAAGTGGCTGGTACCCGATGTACCTCGGCGTTAGGTACACACGCCAGCTGGGGAAACACACCTATATGCTACAAGCTGATCAAATGTTTAATCTCGGCTGTTAACAAGCTCTGCCGCGTTAATTAACTACAGACTCAGACCAATTATTTCATTCCGCTTATACGATTTGGATAACTGACATCCGCGATGGGACCATCCATGTGGATACAAAATATGGACGTTGACGAGGTGGGTATTTTGGGTTTGCTTTTTTTCGAGCAGCTTGATATTTTTATTATTTAGGAAAGCGAAAAAATCTGCATAAGAGAGAAGTTATTAATTATTTTAATAAAACAGCAGACCTGACAAAGTGTATTGATTGTTTTGACATTTCGCTTACTTGGATCCATATCTGTGTATTGATCTCGTCAAGGTTTATTACATGAAGGAGCTTCAAAACAAAAAGCAATTATCTCAAAATGTTAATTTAGTGCGAAAAACAGAAGGTTTCCCTTATTTCAAAATAGATAAATATACATAATGGTACACTTAACAACTCTGTGAATACAAAGTCAATAAATACAAACGGTAATAAGAAATCTTTCAGTCAACTTGAATAACCTCCCAATGGAAAGCGTCTGAATTATAAACAAACAGATGAGCCAACCTCTCAGAGCTGAATAGATAGATAGAAATATTCTAGACCTGAAAGAAAAACAATTACTGAAATATGTCTGAATATAACATATTAATTTTATTGAAAATTATTTACTATACCTAGTGCTGTAATTTATAATGAATAAGAATAATTTTTATCTCAATCACTCAAATTTTAGTAATCCAAGAACAAAATAAGGTGGGGATCAATAGAATGTGTTTGCATAAATATCAAAAAGTCCAATGAAAACATATTTGGCATTTAACCTTGGAATGAAGTAGTTCATGATATAACAGCATATTATAATTACGACATGAGTAGAAGTGGGGTAGGTTAACTATATGGTGTTGTTTTTTTGAAGGTTTGGGATTTTATTTTATTTACAGTAACCTTCACTGTAACCAGTAACTCTAGTGCAATATGTATAGGACTTTTTAAGTATCTTTAGTCTTGCCCTGAATAAGAGAAAATAAAATTCTCGAAATATCGGCACAAACTAAGAAATTTCTTTCACCAACATTGACCAAACCTCCAAAAAAACAACACCATGTATAAATATAAACTTGTCGAAAACATCAAAACAATTATATATATTCATGAAACAAAAAATATGTATAGAACAACATTTATAGACCATTCAACTTGCAATGAGGTTAGTCCTATACAATTTTTCGACCCTACTTATAGTACCGGAGATATTTCGAATTTTCAAAATTCTCCCCCTCCAAACCTCCCTCTCACTGGTCCGATTTTAGCCATCATTGACCGAATTCGACCTTTCTTTTTACATAAAACGTTTAAATATCAAATTTGGCAACGATGAAATAAACAATGCGACCCCTAGAGCGTTAACAGACAAATACATAAATCTTTCTTAAGGGAAATCTGCTAAAAAAGCCATTAACTTGAAAGTTCACTTCGCAGGAGTTAGGGGTAGGTAAGTATCTGCATTGATAAATAATAATCTTGAGGTCACAAAAGTTTTATTAATAAATGTCCAAGAACTGCATGTTTCAGTCGATTCAGAGCGCCTAGCTCATTGCTGTAATATACAATTTCAACTAAAGAATGAAATTAGTAATATCTTCATATTTCTTCAAAATAAGTCTATTGAGATTCAATTTTTAATTTCGCTGGAGAATATGAAGAATTATTTGTTTTTTGGTTGGTCTTCCAATACAAAGGAGTTAAATCAATAATAATGTAATAATAACTAAATAAATTATACATAATTTCATTTACCCGTATAAAGTACGCGTACATTAATATGAACTCTACTTATTAAAACGTTTATATTGAAAATTCGTAAATGTTATCCTGCTTAATTAACATAATTCAATAAAAGGATAAAAATACTAATTGCATTGTTTCTGGTTCAACTAATTGGCACTCATAATTAAATAAAGATATCAGGAAATAAAGAGAGGATTGTTTTTCAATCTAATTTTTGGTCGTGTTTAAAAATTAGGTACCGGTTTTTCTATGATACGGAATTATAAGTTTAATTCCATTACATTAAACATAAATATCGAAAATTGAAATTACATTCTCAAATTATTCATTCATTAATTAGTGCTTGAAACAATGTGTTATCTTCTTCGTTGACTGTGCTATTGTTCTGCCATTTTTCCACATTCTTCCTGGATACATATGACTTTAATACAAATAAATAACCGATCACTAATGATGGGCCGGGTCGCCATGAATGTACTTCCCCTATAATAAAAAAAGTCCGTCACGCAGGGGCTCCGATAACTAAGCAGATTTCACACGTGCGTCACGAATTCGCATTTATCTCAAAAACTATACGTTCAATGAGGAAAATATTAGGTATTTAGGCTTAAAATAAAATGCTTCATAATATAACTGCTTAATTTTTCTATTAAATGAAGCGGAGTGGGGGTTTACTGTAGGCGGAAAACTAATAAATGTACATATCTCGGTTAATAATGAAGATAATGAAAAAAATGAACATAACAACATTTATAGAACCTCACATTTGCAATACGATTGATTCTATATATTTTTTTGGTCCAACGCATTATAACGGAGTTATTTAGAATTTTCGAAATTCTCCTCCTTTAAACCTCTGGTCCAATTTCAGCCGTTAACGAACTTGATCTTTCTTTTTGTACATATTGATTATATATCAAGTTTGTTAACGATAAGTCTAAAATTGTAACTGCTAGAGCCGTAACAGACAAATATATATACATATACAGTTTTGAACGGACCTTATTTTCGTCATCTCCTGGGTAGGATCGATGGACATTTGAAGAAATTCTTCGAATATCGCGTCATGAGTACGACCTCAACAGCTGATTTCCCTTAAGTGAAATCCGCTAAAAATTGTGAAATAATGATGAAAAATAAATAGGCTTTGATCTAATTCGAAGCTTTAATCCTAATCAAACTTGAAGGACTTCATGTGAACTATTGATCAGAAGATATTTAGCAGAAGTACATTCCAAATATTTTAGCAGATTTCCCTTAAGGGAAATCAGCTATTGAGGTCGTACTCACGACGCGAGTTTTGAAATGAAAACTTTCCTCAAATGTCCATCGATCCTACCCAGGAGATGACGAAAATGAGGCCCGTTCAAAATTATATATATATATATATATAGATAGATAGATAGATATTTGTCTGTTAACGCTCTAGTGATTGCAATTTTTTTTGTCGTTATCAAACTTCATATTGAGTATAGATCAAGTTGGTTCATGGCTGAAATCGGACCAGTGGCAGGGGGGTTTATTGAAAACTCGAAATATATCCGTTATTATGCGTCGGATCGAAAAATTGTATATAATCAATCTTATTGCAAATTAAATTTACTATAAATATTTGTCTATACATTTATTCTGTATCTTGAATATTAAACAAGATATGTGCATTTGTATTGTGTGTGGTCGGCAGGAGTCGGCTATTTTCGGGACTTTCCGCCGAGAGCTAGTGCGGATGTTTCCGTAACTATTCGTCCCTCGTGAATAGGTTTAGAAATTCTGTACTACTACTGTTGTTATTAGGCAGATTTCTCTATCATAAAACTTCACGTGGGAAATCAGCTTAGTTTATGCACCCCCTGCGTGATGGACTTTTTAATTTTTATTTCTTTCCATGTTCCAAAATGGATGTATAGTTAGTTACATGAAGGGTATTTATATTTAATTTCACTGCATTTCAGATTAAATAAAACGAAGGCCCTATATTAATAAAGTGAAATTGTTAATGAAGAACTATTCAAGCCTTGATAATCACTAGAAATTAATTGAATTTCAATAAAATTTCTACTTGCCAATAGTTTATCAGAGCTTGCATCATTGTTGCAGAATCTTCATTAATAATCTGATAGAAAGCTAATCTATACCGGCAGATATAATTGCTGATATGAACACTGTGAAAGTGACGGACGTCAGATGTAGGAAACATTTGTAATTGAGTTTCGAATAATTAATCACAACCTATTTCAAAATGACTATTCTCTCTATTGATTAGGTCTATTCCAGTTCTACAACTAGGCCTAGATGATAATTCATTGAATAACACAGTTTGCCAGCAATGACTACTATTGAATAATATAGTTTAGCTATCAGGTAACAACCTGGGTTGGGCGAACTGTATGTTTATTGCATTGAAAATAGTGTTGCAGCTTGCAATGAAACATTAACGCCCCATGTGCGCGCAGAACGACAACGGGCATAAAGCCGACCGAAAGGTCACAGTCAGAATTCCATGGCAAATTAATAATAACAATATTTACCAATCCCAAGAGCCATGATGCAAAAACCATTTTGTGCACAAATTACCAATTTATTTTTAATCCATTTTGTCTGCGCGCACTACGGGCATTTCAGCCGATGTAAGAAAAATACACAAATATTATAGCGGTCCTCTCCTGTGTTTAAAATAATATACAAAGGACAAATATCATCCATCCAAAAAAAAAAAAAGAAAGAAACTGTTATCTGTTTGTTCAAAAACTTTGATGGCGATTGCAGTCATGTAACACAATAGTTAATTTAACTTTTACCTTTTTATTTGCTCACAATTTTTTTAGATGTAAGTGTTCTTCTTAGTTTAAACTTTTAAAAGTTTGAGTTATCTATAGCTTAATATAATTAAAATAATGTTAAATTTATGCAGCACCTTCTTCCTGACTCAGGATAATTCTCTGGAAATGAATTATCCTCGACTCCTTCAGTTCCGGACACCTACCGAGGGAATGGTAATGTCCTCCCTGCCTGACAACTTACATAGTCAGCATTCGTGCCGGCTTTCTTCTCTACAGGGCTTCAAGTTAATGCTAACCTCCTCTCGTCTTGTCCTAGATATAATTAGCAAATTCCCTTAAGGAAAATCTGCTATTGAGGCTGTACTCATGGCGTGATTTTCGAAAAATGGCTTCAAATGTCCATCGACCCTACCTTGTAGATGATGAAAATGAGGTCGGTTCAAAATTGTATATATATATATATATATATATATATATATATATATATATTGAATGGTCTATAAATATTGTTCTATACATATTTTCTGTATCAGGAATATTAACCGAGATATTAGGATTTTATAGTTTTTTGCTTTCAGTAAACCCCTACTCTTACTCATGCTATATTATTAGTAATCATGAACCATTTCATTCCATCGTTAAATACATAATATTGTTTTCATTGAACTTTTACTTTGTGAGATACCTGAAAATACGTTCTGTTGACACCCCACGCCCTTCTTTTCTTCTTGGATTAATAGTATTTGAGTGAATGAGATAAAAATTATTCTCATCCATTGTAAATTATAACACCAGCTATAGTTAATAATTTTTAATAAAATTAATAAGCTATATTCCGATATATTCAGTGATTTTATTTCTGGTCTAGAATATTCCTATCTGTTAGAGGTTGGCTAGCCTTTTTGTTTACAATTCAGACGCTTTCCCTTAAGCTGCATATCATACTTGACTAGGTTATTTTCATATTCATTCTGTTTTTTGTTATCAGAAAATGAGTGATCGTTTATTAATTTGGGAGTCCAGAACTGAAGAAGAAGCTGTTTATTTTCTTCAATCAAAAGCGTTTTTGCCAGTTACAAAACATAGTCAGAATGGAGATGAAATCCGGTTACATTTTACGGAAGAAAAACTATTTTGGCAGTGTAATATTAGGCAATGCCGTACAAAACTATAGATTGGTAGGGATGATCTGTTCGTTCATTGCCGACTTCGTTAACATAGTACGTTTACGTATTGTTGGTGTAAAGAATTAAACTGCTTAAAATGGTGCCAAGAACATTTCATGTACCGGACGATAGCTTAATGAAGAAGAAGTTGTTTATTTTGTTCAATCAAAATTGTTGTAGGCCGATACACTACAGTGTCAGAATGGACATGAATGCGGTTATATTTCACAAAAGACAAACCATTTTGGCAGTCTAATATTAGGCAATGACGTAAAAACTATGGATTCGTAGGAATACGTGGTTCGTTCGTTGCCGACTTTTTAGCAGATTTCCCTCGAGGGAAATCAGCTATTGAGGTCGGAGTCAGGACGCGCCTGGAAGGGGGGGGGGGGGGGGGTAGACGGGCGGAGATTTGAAAACTCAAAATATCTCCGTTACCATAGGTCGGATCGAAGAATTGTATAGAACCAATCTTATTGTAAATTAAATTTACTATAAATATTATTCCATACATTTATTCTTTATCTTGAATATTAACCGAGATTTTTACATTTTTATTAAATTTAGGCCAATAACGGACGACTAATTTTCCCGCCAAAAGCAAGTTCGGCCATTTGCTGTAACAGTTCGGCTCTCGTATGGTGATTTATCTATTGTATAACTTCACTTGGGAAATCTGCTTAGTTTACGCAGCCCCTGCTCGACGGACTTTTATTTTTACCATAGTACGTTTTATGTAATGTAGGTGCAATGAATTAAACTCTTTAAAATGGTGTTAAGAACATGGACGTTCTCCGCGACATCTCTAATTTATAATTACACTTAATCATTCATTTTGTGATTAAATCAATATTATAAGAGTTAGTTTAAAAAATAGAGTGATTTTTTTTTTTTTAAATTCTGATTCAATAACCCTCTTTAAAAGGATGGCTAATAACCAATAAGTACCGTTTTTTCTTTCGAACAATTTCGCTCTTGTTACGAAGTTCCGTGCATATAAATTATTTAAATGCATATGGCTCTTTACAGAAATTCGTATATTTGCGGTTGATAGAGTTCTAAATTTGGACTATTTATTCAAATGAACTGAGATACGATTAATAATAGTAGGCAGAAGTTCGGAGCGGTCACTTTGAATGCAAACTACTACCCTTTGGATATTATATGCGTCAGCGATTCAGCCAGTGAATGGCCGTCGGTGTGAGGGACGTCGGCCTTTGATCGAGAACTAACATAGGAAGCGGAGTCGGTTGACATGGAAACCGAACCGTGTAGCAATTAAAGGCAGAGGCGGGCGCCAATTAACGGGAGAGCGGGTAGGTTAGTTGGTCGATATGTCCAGTGGGGTGGACACGGACCGGCCTCCGATGTACCTCAATCAGATGTGCCATATGGTCGGGTCTTGACACATATGACAGAATTACCCGCGGCTATTACACGGGAGGCAGCCAATATCAAATCATCCTTCATTATGTAGACTCTGGACATTCAATTCATGAAACATAACATACAGCCGCTTTTCAATGAGAAATATTCAAATAACCCCATTAACCATTATTGGTAGAATAAACCAAATTATTGGCAGATTTCCCTGCAAGGGAAAAAAGTCCTTCACGCAGGGGCTGCGTAAATTAAGCAGATTTCCCACGTGAAGTTATACAATAGAGAACAGTTACGGCAAAGGGCCAAACTAGCTTTTGGCGGGAAACCCACTCGCCCGTTATCGGCCCACATTTAATAAAACTGCAAATATCTCGGTTAATATTCAAGATAGAGAATAAATGTATAGAACAATATTTATAGTAAATTTACTTTGCAATAAGATTGGTTCTGTACAATATTTTGACCGACGTATGGTAAGGGAGATATTTCCCCACCTCTAACCCCCCACCCTCCCGCTTGTCTGATTTCAGCCATTAAGGAACTTGGTCTGTCTTTTTGCCTAAAACGTTTAAATAACGAGTTTGGTAACGATCAAACAAAAATTGCGACCGCTAGAGCATTAACAGACAAATATATATATATATATATATATATATATATATATATATATATATGTATATATACTAGCTCAGATACCCGGCTTCGCTCGGGAATTCATTTGAGGCTGAATAGTGACATTTTTTTGGCAAGGCTTTACTTTGTACAATATTTTGACATTTACCCGTCCTAGTGTTTAGGGTTAATACCCGTCATTTCTTTGGATTTTTTAATAATAAAATTAATTTTTTTTCCCTTAAGGGAAATCAGCTATTGAGGTTATACTCATGACGGAATTTTCGAAATTTTTCATCAAATGTCCATCGATCCTACCTAGTAGATGACGAAAATGAAGTCCGTTCAAAACTGTATATATGTGTGTATATATATATATATATATATATATATATATATATATATATATATATATATTTGTCTGTTACCGCTCGAGCGGTCGCAATTTTTGTTTGATAGATACCAATCTCGATATTTAGTCGTTTTATGTAAAAACAAAGATCAAGTTCGTTAACGGCTGCTGAAATCGGACCATGGGGAGGGGGGGGGGGTTAGAGGAGAGGATTTTCGAAATATCTGCGTTACTATTCGTCGGATCGAAAAATTGTAGAGAATCGATCTTATTAAAAATTAAATTTACTATAAATATTGTTATATACATTTAATCTCTATCTTGAATATTAACCGAGATATTTGCATTTTTATTAAACCTAAACGGCTAACGGACGAAGTGTCTTTCCCGCCAAAAGCTAGTTCGGCCGGTTCATTAACTGCTCGGCTCTCTTGAAATTTCTCTATTGTAAAACTTCACGTGGGAAATCTGCTTAGTTTACGCAGCCCCTGCGTGACGGACTTTTTGATTTTGACTTAGTAAGAAATTTAATATAATTTTGAACAATTAATAATATAAACGTAATAGCATATAGAAATAATTCTTTTTTAATAAAACCAATAATCAACTACAAAATTTATATATAGTTTAAATTATTTTTAATTTATCTTTTTTTTTCTCTTTCCGTTTCTTCTTTTTTTTAAATTTTTTAAGGATATTTTTTTTATTTATTTGTTAGTGTTCTTCTTTTATTTATATTTTTCATTTTATATTCTTATTACACTTTCTTTGGGTTAATTTGCATCGCAAACTTATTACTTTCATTCCATTAACATTTACTTTTATCTATTTTTTTTTTTTAATGTCATTTGATTGATTAGTTTGCTTTAGAGTTAGTAACTTGGTAAGCAGCCACACTTCTGTACTGTATTAAATTTCTGTTCATCTGTAAACATTCATGCCGACCCTAGTTTTGTTTTTCATGTTTCGAATAATGTATTTTTCCTTTTTAATGAATACATATATTTTTTTAAATGGTAATTTATTTTTCAAATGATATTCTTTAATGGTTAACGTTTACGACAGCAGGGCACTGATGTTGAAGAGTTTACTCCGAAATCGCTACGTCGCTTAGAATAAATATTTGTGATGGAACGATGCCTTTTGTCTAGATTTATACCTGTGATCAAAAGCTCAAAAGCCATATCGTTTATTTAATAAGTTCCTATTATTAAACCAGTTCAACAAAGCAGCCCGCAGGTGGTTGGCTTCTCCGTAGTTTTCGTTCCAAAATATACAGAGAACGTAAAGCCAAATACACACATATATGCACGTATAAAGAGAAAGAGAGGATATCTAACTGAACGAGAGAGAGAGAGATATACAGGGAAAATTAAGGATTGGTTTACATTTGAAGGGCGGTTTCAGGAAACTTATTCAATTTCCTAAAACCAAAAGCAATCTGAGGGATTTAAACTGGACTTTATTACAAAAACAGCTGTCACACACAGATCGTTATAATCACAGCCATCTAGAGCAGCCTTTAAACATTTATATGTCTCACGGAAAATTATTTATACAATTTTTTTAACAGTTTTCCCTTAAGTGAAATCAGCTATTGAGGTCGTACTCATGACGCGAGTTGTGAAAAATTTCCTCAAATATCCATCGATCCTATCCAAGAGATGACGAAAATGAGGTCCGTTCAAAATTATATATATATATATATATATATATATATATATATATATATATATATATAAATATTTGTCTGTTAACGCTATAGCGTCGCAATTTTTGTTTGATCGTTACCAAACTTCATATTTAAGCGTTTTATGTAAAAAGAAAGATCAAGTTCGTTAATGGCTGAAATCGGACCAGGGGGAGGGGAGCTTTAGAAGGGGGATTTTCAAAAATTCGAAATATCTCCGTTATTGTGCGTCGGATCGAAAAATTGTATAAAAACTATCTTATTGCAAATTAAATTTACTATAAATATTGTTCTATAGATTTATTCTGTATCTTGAATATTAACCGAGATATTTGCATTTTTATTGTGTGTGTGGTCTGCAGAGGAGTCGGCTATGTTCGGGACTATCCACCGAGAGCTAGTGCGGCCGTTTCCGTAATTATTCGTCCCTCGTGAATAGGTCTAGAGATACCTAACTACTACTGTTATTATTAGGCAGATTTCTCTATTGTAAAACTTCACGTGGGAAATCTGCTTAGTTTACGCAGCCCCTGCGTGACGGACGTTTTTCTGAAGTAAAACAAATAGAATTTATTGATAGCAGATAGCTAAATTACTACATGATATAATTTTTGTGTACATAAATTAAAATAAACTTATGTAGCAATTTAAAGTATAATACCAGCTATCATATTGTTAAAATAAGTTATTTAGAATGGAATATATTATGTTCAAAGGACATTTTGTTAAATAATTTGAGATTCCTTTAATTCTTAGTTGCCTCATTAAAGTATACTCCAGAAGAAGAGGTAGTTGGAGCTATGAATCATATAGGACTGGAAAATAGTTCTAATCTTCAATGCAATAATTGAATTAAATTAATTTTTAATAGTTTTCATTTAATAAAAAAGAATAAATTTACGTCTAATTGCCTGACCCTTCCAGCGATATTGATTGAGTACAATCATGTAATGGGAAAAAATGTACATAACAATACTTATAGAGTACTACATTTTCAATAAGATTTGTTTTTTACAATTTTTCGGTCCAACACATAATAAGGGAGATATTAAGAATTTTCGAAATTCCTCCTCTCAAAACCCCCCTCCCATTTCAGCCATTAAAGAACTGGATCTTATTTTTTTTTTTACATAAAGCACTTATATATTAAATTTAGTAACGATTAAACAAAAATTGTGACCCCTAGAGCGGTAACAAACAAATATATATATATATATATATATATATATATATATATATATATATATATATATATATATTTATATATATATACACACATTAGGGTGGGCCCGAAAAAAAACTTTTATTTTTTCTTCTTCATGCTATACCGAAAAAAAACTTGTCACTATTGTGTGTTTCTATCAAAATGCAACAAAATTAAAAAAAATGTACACCTTGGAAGCTTACTCACAGGCAATTCCCTCGGGCAGCCAAACAATGGACAATCAAAATCACTGCGAGTTTATTTCTTAGCAGCAGCCATCACGCACACGAATTTTAAACTTATACTTCACTCAATAAATTATCAACTTAATTTGCACCATTCACACAAAGCGACTACGCGTCTGCAGACGTAAACTGCCGAGTAACAAAGAACATGAAATGGTAAGTGCGTTATGTCTAGAGGTAGTATAAGTGGGGGAAGCCCTGATCTGCACTTGACTGTATAATGCGTCATTTTCATGTACGTTGCGCTACCTCAGATTAATAAAATTATACTTTTCCAATTATTTATTGTATTTTTAAAACTCTACTGTAAAGGGCTATCACTAGAGCAGCCCATATATGAAACTAATAAGATTCTTTGTTGCATTCTGACAACACATAATAGAGAACATTTTTTTTCGGTATATCAATAAGAAAGAAAAATAATTTTTTTTCGGTCAAACCCCTAATAATATATATATATATATATATATATATATATATATATATATATATATATATATATATATATATAATTTTGAACAGACCTCATTCTCGACATCATAGGTAAGATTGATGGTCATTTGAAGAAATTTTCCGAAAATCCATTCAGGAGTAAAACCTCAATACCGGAATTCCCCAGAGGAAAATCTAAAACGAACTTATTTCCAGATATGTATTAAGTGAAAACTTCTTTAGGCACGTTGTGCACCCCGTAAGGAAGCATTTGCGGAAGAGGAAAAAAAGTATGAAATCGCGAAACCGCCACCACTAGTACTCAACTCAAAGCTAAAAGAGCTTCTTTTCTTCATAGCTCCTGAACCAAATTAGCTAGAGTTTTCGTTCGCATAATTAAACCACCAACATACCATTTTAATGAGGGACAAAACCAGCATCATTTCGTTCACAGATACTATATACAACCATTTTTACTTTCATAGATATTTTAATCCGAAGTTTAAATAAATTCGAATATTTAAAAATATAAATAAATTCGAATATTTAAATAATTCCGATATTTTAAATAAATTCGAATCAATTTGTATCCTACTTTACGCTCCATATACCGATTGTATTCTAGGTTTTAGGAATTGGTGATGATGCTGGCAGTGATGATGGTGCACAAGAGTTGTTATATTGAAAATTATGGATAGAAATTGATTGTTTTCTGAGTGTACTTAACTTATTTTTGTCTAAAGCATTTGTAATAATTCTGAAATGTAATTTTTTTCTTTTATGAGTAAAATAACTGAAATAATTATTGTATAGTATTTTATATTGATAAATAAAACAATTCGTGGTACATTATTTTTTTTATCTCACTATATTTTTTGTCATTTCATTTTCATGTAAAATAGAACATAACTGTTACTATTGATAAATAACTCAAAAATATTTTGAAAATAAGACTTCGTAAAAATAATTTCTCAGCAATGCCAAAATTGAGCGATCCAAATGCTAAAGGAGTTTTCTCACTTCTACCTGCAGTTCCCCTGAATGCTTTTTTTTTTTTTAATATGATTTGTGTCATTAGAGCCATCAATTCCCCTCTAATTTTAGACTTAGGCCATGTTATTTAATCTGCAGGAAACGTTTACATTTTGAAAAAATTGTACAAGAATTCCACAAAGAGCATATCAATAACTCATTTCCCTTAAGGCCTATAAAATTGGCAGCTCTTACATTTTGTTTACTAAGAGAATGAACTCTCGAGTAGTTATAGACATTCTGGAACCGACTAACTAAAGAAAAAAAAATTACACTGGAGTGACAAGGAATGAATGTGACATTTGACGTCATCTTCGGATTTCAAGGAGTTTATTAGATACTGTGACTGTAAGGTTTGGATAGAGTCCAACCACACGTCCACGTCTCTTTGATTCAAGCCGCCATCTCTTTATCTCAAACTTCAACCTATTTATATAGATCTCTCAACGACGTGACTTTTCTCCATGTGTTGTCATCAGCACTAAAACATTAACAATATAATCAAGTGAACAACAACTAGAAGGATGTTAATTACTAATATTTATGTAATTTAGTATTTCGAAGGTTTCAAATTGCCAAATGACATTACAGACATAATGAACATAATGAGGTTTTCTTTATTTTACTTTTAGCTACTACAACTAATCTGAAATGACTATCTACAGGTTTCCACCATTTTCTCGCCAGACTGGGAACTATGGATTTTAGCAGATTTCCCTTAAGGGACATACACGACACATGACGAGATTTTGGAAATTTTCCTTCAAATGTCCATCAATCCTTCCCAGGAGATGACGAAAATGAGGTCCGTTCAAACCTGTATATATATATATTATATATATATATATATATATATATATATATATATATATATATATATATTTGTCTGTTACCGCTCTAGCGATCGCAATTATTGTTTAATCGTTACCAAACTCGATATTTAGTCGTTTTATGTAAAAAGAAATATCAAGTTCTTTAATGGCAGAAATCGGGAAGGGGGGGGGGGGTTAACATATTTCCGTTACCATAGGTCGGATAGAAATATTGTATAGAACCAATCTTATTGCAAATTATATTTAATATAAATATTGTTATATATATTTATTCACTATTTGAATATTAACCGAAATATTTGTATTTTTCAGTTTTCAGCCATCAGCAAACAGCCCTTCTACACATGTTACATAAACAATACTCTGCATAATACATAATAAATCACATCATTCTAAGCTTAAATACCAAAAATTGTATTGAAGAAACCTTTATTATACGAGGTACATGCAAATATGTCCTAGTGACACCCTCCCCCCCCCCGGCTTAAGGTTTTGGACTACTAAAATTTGATTGATTGAGATAACAATTATTCTGACTCATTATTATTTACAGTACTAGATATAGTAAATAGTTCTCAATAAAATTAATATGTTATATGAAACATTTCTTTTTTCCGTTTGTATTTATTCACGATAGCGTTGTGTTACCAGTATGTAGATTTATCTATTACTAAACGTCACGAGGGAAATCTGCTTAGTTTACGCAGCTCCTGCGTGACGGACTTTTATTATTTAGTGAGCACGTAGATAAATACATTTTCTATTATCCCACGTGGGAATCGAATTCTTAATATCTTCGTTATTATGTTATGGATCGAAATATTGTACAGAATCAATCTTGAGAGTCATGAGATAAATGAATTTACGTGATGTGCTTAGTTAACGCAGCCCCGGCGTGGCGGACCTTTAAAACAATCCACGCTAACAAATTTACGCACAAATACAAACAAAAAGAAAACCATTAATATTAAGAGTTTCACAATGTAAGGAAAACATTAGTTTACCCACACAGACAACTCTCTATACCATCATGGCAAGTAAAAAAGTCCGTCACGCAGGGGCTGCGTAAACTGAGCAGATATCCCACGTGAAGTTATGCAATAGAAAAAATCTCCATACGAGAGCTTAACAGTTACGGCAAATGGCCGAACTATCTTTTGGCGGGAAATTCTGTCATCCGTTATCGGCCCACAATTAATAAAAATGCAAATATCTCGGTTAGTATTGAAAATAGAGAATAAATGTATATAACAATATTTATAGTAAATTTAATGTACAATAAGATTGGACCTATACAATTTTTTGATCCGACGTATGGTAACGGAGATATTACAAATTTTCAAAAATCCCCAACTTGGACAAACTGCTCAAACGTGCAACCTACAGACGATATTCTAATTCCAACTTACAGACCTTACCAGACTTATATTTACAAATAGTACAGACTATAGTTATTATAGTTAAATGAAAGGCAATGTTGGCATAGAAAATCATCTGCGAGCAATACAGCCATATATTATATAAGCGAGTAGCCATCCAGCAGACATGACAATAAAAAGTCCGTCATGCAAGGGCTGCGAAAACTAAGCAGATTTCCCACGTGAAGTTTTACAATAGAGAAATCTGCCTAATAACAACAGTAGTAGTAAGGTCTAAATAATACCTAAATAGGTAAATATCTAAACCTATTCACGAGGGACGAAGAATTACAGAAACAGGCGCACTAGCTCTCGGCGGGAAGTCCCGAACATAACCGACTCCTGCCGACCACACTCACAATGCAAATGCAAATATCTTGGTTAATATTCAAGATACAGAATAAATCTATAGAACAATATTTATAGCAAATGTAATTAGCAATAAGATTGTTTCTATACAATCTTTTGATCCGACGTTTGGTAACGCAGATACTTCGGATTTTCGAAAATCCCCCCTCTAAACCCCCTTCCCCCTTGTTCGATTTCAGCCATTAACGAACTTGATATGTCTTTTTGCACAAAACGTTTAAATGTCGAGTTTGGTAAAGATCAAACAAAAATTGCGACCGCTAGAGCGTTAACAGACATACATATATATATAAACTGCTCAAAAATGAATAGGAATGTTGGTTGTTTTGTGGTATTTATGGGGCCTAGCATTTTTTTTTAATTATAAATATCGTTAATATTTATTAGAATGTATTGTCTTTTTCCCCCATAAAAAAGTAAATTAACTAAGGTCGATTTAATTAAAATTAATAGGATAAGAAAATATAACCAATATCCCTATCGATTTTTGAGCAGTATATATATTTATGTATATATAATTTTGAACGGACCTCATTTTCGTCATCTCCTGGGTGGATAGATGGACATGTAAAGATTTTTTTCTAAAACCGCCTCATGAGAACGACCTCAATAGCTGCTAATAGGCGAAGTTGTACTAACGAGCTAAGGATAAGACATGCATATTTAACGCACTCATACCTCAAGACAAGAACAGAAAGACCACTCTACAGAACGTGTCATTAACCGAACTGACTAACTGCTGGAACATTGAATACTTAGAGACTGTACTTGTACGAACTTCTTACAGATAGAAGCCTGAATATAGAAAATATACTCCATCACCTAAAGCAAGTGAATTCGCTTTAAAAACTTAAGTTATGTAATTTTTGATTTTCACTTATTTAGAAATTTAGTACAATTTTTGAATTTTAAATTTCCGTCCCTTCCATGTTCTGTATAAGGTTAAACCGGCTCACCATTTGACAAGAAAAAATAATGCCCTTGTAGTGTTTCGAAGTAGCTTTTTAAAAACAATCATTCAGCAGTTTGTAATATATTCTATTAAGGTTTCACTATACGTGTAGCTTTTCCGAAAAAAATAAAGTACATCACGCAGGGGGCAGCGTAAACTAAGCAGATTTCCCACGTGAAGTTTTACAATAGAGAAATATTATGACAGCCAAGCCAGTGAAGGAAACGGCTGAACTAGGAAAGTAAACTCGTCCGTTAGTTGCCCCGATTTAATAAAAATGCAAATAACTCGGTTAATATTCAAGATAGATATGTATAGATTCAAGATAATGTATATGACAATATTTATAGTAAATTTAATTTGCAATAAGATTGGTTTCTGTACAATTTTTCGATCCGACGTATAGTAACGGAGATAAATCCGAATTTTCGAAAATCCTCCCCTCTAATCCCCCCCCCCCCGCCCTCCCACTGGTCAGTTTTCAGCCGTTAACGACTTGATCTTTCTTTTTACATAAAACGACTAAATAGCGAGTTTGGTAACGATTAAACAAAAATTCTGACCGCTAGAGTGGTAACAGACAAATATATATAGTTTTGAGAACGGACCTCATTTTCGTCATATACTAGGTAGGATCGATGGACATTTGAAGAAAAATTTCGAAACTTCCGTCATGAGTTCAAACTCAATAGCTGATTTCCATTAAGGGAAATCTGCTAATAATAGTTATGTAGGATTTGATCATGGCATAAGGTTCCAGTAAAAGTTCAAAAAAAGCGAAACTAAAAGAAATAAGTGGAATGTAAATTATGTATGGACTCCTTTAATTCATTACTTTACAAAGTTTAACAACTTCTTCCTTTTAAAACTTTTAAGTCCCAAAAATCAATTAAAACGTAAGTAGTTGGCCTAATGTATCGAGTAGGCCGCTAAGTGCCACTAAAAGCGCACGAAGTAAAGAGCTAAAAACTGTTTAACAAGGAAGTTTCCGGAATTAAGTTTGCCACAAGTTTAAATCCCGCTAAAACCGGGGGGTGGGGAGGGAGTAATGAAAACCGCGGGCCTTTGTGTGTTGGCAGATACGTGCGTGTTGGTGTGCGTGTGTGGTGGGAGCCAGAGACACCAGCGCCCTCCAGTGTTGGTGGGCCAGACCACTAATCAGATTAGAGCCCTAGCAAGGGAGTCGTCAACTATTCATTAGGCACAACTAACCGCAGCTCCAGGTTTCGCCGGGATTCGAACCGCATACGGTTAGCCGGCTACTCATATCAGCAGATTTCCCTTAAGGAAAATCAGCTTTTGAGGTTGGTCTCATGAAACATTTCCTCAAACGTCCATCGATCCTGGACAGGAGATGACAAAAATGAGTTCCTTTCAAGACTATATATATATATATATATATATATATATATATATATATATATATATTTGTCTGATAACACCCCTTTTTTGTTAATCACTATCAAACTCGATATTCAATCATTTTATATAAAAATAAAGGTCAAGTTTGCTTACGGCTGAAATCGGTCAGGGGGGAGTGGGCTAAGGACAGAGAATTTCGAAAATTCGAAATATCTCCGTTATTATGAGTCGGATCGAAACATCGTATAGAATCAATCTTATTGCAAATGTTGTTATGTACATGTTTTCTCTATATTCAACATTAAGCGAGATATTTGCATATTTTTGTTTTCAGCCTTCAGCATACCTCATGTCAGATAAACCAAATATTACTGGTGTTATTTACGGAGTATCTCCAGAGGTGTCTGTTATTTTGTGGTCCAAGATATTTCGCAGAAAATCCATCCGGCTTCTTCTGGCGGTCATATTTTTGTTGTGCTTTTGGAAGCTCTTAATGACGAGTCTGCCGAATCGTGGTCCTTATATATGTTATCCACACAGGTGGTGGGGGAACCTTCAAACCATTGGTTGGATTTGTTCGCCACGGTGTTGCGGGTCTTCAGTGCGCCTTCTCGGGGTCAGGAGAGGTCACCAGACTGCGGGGGCCAAATGCTCTTTGACCAAGTCAAAGTATTGTCCAGAGAAGAGCACAGGACAAGGAGACTGGTGCGGGAAGCGGTAGAGATCTTTAAACGGCCGCTGAACTTCAATAAAGATGATGGATTTCTCCTGGCCGCAGTCTGGAGACCTCTCCTGACTCCGAGAAGACGCACTGAAGACCCGCAACACCGTGGGAAACAAATCCAACCAATGGTTGAAGGTTCCCCCACCACCTGTGGGGATAACATATATAAGGACCACGATTCGGCAGACTCGTCATTAAGAGCTGCCAATAGCACAACAAAAATATGACCGCCAGAAGAAGCCGGATGGAAATTTCGGCGAAATATCGTGGACCACCACATAACAGACACCGCTGGAGATGCGCCAGAAATAACACAGTAATAAGTTCCCAGCGACGAAGTTTGAAACAACGTAAACCAAATATTGTTTTCAAGAGGCCTTTAACCCTAGAATGGTAGTGAATGTAAAAATTACGTATTATCTGGTTTGAACTGTTATCAAAGGGCCGTTAACGACTCCATCACCCTCACCACTCAGCTATGAGCCCTCCAGACAGTTCGGTCTTGACCTCCGCCAAGTGCAGCTAAGTGAACCTTCACACTCATGCAATACTATTTTTTGAAATAAAAACGACACGTAATATTTACGTATCAATACTATTAACCACAACTTTTTGGCACGTTAAATTTACGTATCGCGTATTATATTCTAATTTATTTTCTCTTAATGTTTTTAACTTTTATTTTTGAATATAAAAAAGACAAAGATGTATAGAAAGAATATAAATAATCTGTTTATAGTTTCGGAAAAATGGAGAAAAAATATTCAATAGATGAAGAAATGAGAAATTTGTTGAAATAACTCTCCGATGAGTCAGATGGGGAAAATGACAATTATGAAATAGATGGATATGGATACGACAGTGATTATGATCTGGAGTATTCTCCAAGAGATGGAGATTGAGCCTTCAGAAATGATAGCGACACAGAGTGAGCTAGATAGCGATGAGTGTGAGAACATTTTAGGAAACATCAAGGCAATCGAAGAAAGAGGAGAAACACAGAGGCAAAAAAAACCTAAAACCTCTCAACCACACAATATTGACAGATCAGTCACAATAAATGTAGAAGGTGGGGTTGTGTTGGTAAGAATGGATATGATTGGAGCACACAACCTCCGGAACGTGTTTCGAACAAAGCGCCTGCAAGGAATGTCGTGCACATTATTACATATTGACATAGATACTCGTAAAAGTTAAAGATAAATGTATGTTTTAATAAAATAAAAAAAATAGTCACAAACATTAACAAATTTTGAATAATTTCACCAATTACCAGTTGCACACGTAAAATTTACGTATCAATACCATTAAGTGGGAAATAATATCACTACCATTCTAGGGTTAATATACGAGTTCCACGCAAATATGCAACATTATTTTTTTGTTTCCTAATTTCCTATCTTGAATATTAACCGATATATTTGCATTTTTATTAAGTGTAACGGACGAGCTATGTTCACTTCTAGTCGTTTCCGCCGAAGGCTAAATCGGTCGTTTATTGTTCGTTACTCATATGGAGATTTCTCTATTGTTTAACTTCACGTAGGAAATCTGCTTAGTTTACGCAGCCCCTGCGTGACGGACTTTATTAATATATATATATTATAATATAAAAAATATTAAAAGTTTTGATAAAATGCACATATAACACAAATATGCATGGGATGTGCGAAAAATACAACCCCCTCAACATAGAGTTACTATATAGAGGAAATATATAGGGTTGGCAAATAAGTCCTTTCGGTTTTTGTATTCATGTTTTGTTTACAATATGTCACATTTGATGCAATTCATCCCAACAGAGGATTTTTTATCCTCTTTGTAATATGTAAAACATGTTATGTCTTCGACACTTGTTAAGATTAGGTAAGTATGCGTTTGTGATCCAGCTGAGAGGATGGACGGTAGTTTATTGATTTTAGGGGGTTGCACCCAAGAAGATAATGCTTTCTGTATGGTGGGATTTCAAGGGTGTGATTTTTTATGACCTGCTGACACAGGTAAATCAATCGATTCCACTCTATACTGCTCACAATTAACAAAATTGAATGAATCATTGAGACGAAAACGCACAGAACTGGCAAATCGAAGGGGTTGTCGTCTTTCAATCATGATAATGCCAGGCCCCCACACTTCGTTAGTCACCGTCAAACAAATTGTTAGCCCTTGGATGGGATCTTTTGCCCCCACCATCCCTATCACCGGACCTTTGCTTTAGTGACTACCACTTATTCCGCTGTCTCTACAAAACTTCCTTAGGTGGAAAACGATAGGGTGTTGGGAGCCCTTGATCATTTTTCGCTAATAAACCAAGACATTCTATGAGCATGGGATTATTTCAGCGATGGAGAGATGGGGTAAAGTAATATAAAATAATGGACATTACATTGTAGATTAAAATAAAAATTATGTTCAAAATATACAATAGTTTTCTTTCAACTTAAAAAACCGAAAGGACTTATTTGCCAACCCTATATAAAAAAAAATCTCTTTTGAAAATTTAATTTTCACAATGGCTATCGCTTTCATAAAACATTAACGGCCAACACCCACCGTCTCAGCGCCTTATATTAATAACTCAGTGAGGCCTTAACGATGATTGAAGCAAGAAAATAAAAGTTCTGACGTCACCTTTCGATGAGGTGGTTCTTCGGAGAGAATAATCGAACACGACACTCAAGAGATGGGCCCTTTCTCCACAGGTCATAAATACAGCAGACGGGTCGCTAATAATAAAAAGGTAATAAAACCGAGTGTAAGGTAATAAAATACAATGTAGAGCCGGATCGTAAAGGTTATCTAAAGCACCTAACTCAATTACTGCCTTTCAATTAAAGCGCCTGCGTGCCTCTGATCGTAAATATCTAGCCAATTATTCAGGCTCCCTGGGGATCGCTATTAAATAACGATACAACATAAAAATGCATATATAAAATATATATATTCTCATAAAATAATATTATATTAATATGACAACGCTTATAAACATTAAGGAATTGTAAAGCTGTTAGTAAATTTGAACTAACTGAATGTAACTATGTTTGCAGCGTATAAAGTCCGTCACGCAGGGGCTGCGTAAACTAAGCAGATTTCCATCGTGAATTATAACAATAGATAAATCTACATACTGGGCAAATACATCACCGTGAATATTAAGTAAATAAATACAGCGCCTGAAATGTAAACCAACTGCTCTGCCTACCTCACACCAGAAAGAAAAACAATTGCTGAAATATATCATAAAATAAGATATTAATTTTTTTGAAAACTATGTACTATATCAAGTACTATAATTTATAATGAATCAGAATAATTTTTGTCTCAATCAATCAAATTTTATTAGTCCAAGAACTTAAAACGAGGGGGGTCACCAGAACATATTTGTATATCTCGTATAATAAAGGTCTCTTGAAAACAATATTTGGTATTTAAGCTTCGAAGTGGTTTATTATATAACAGAATATTACTTATGTAACATGAGTAGAAGTGAGGGTTTACTTGAGGGCTGAAAACTAAAAAAATGCAAGTATCTCCGTTAATATTAAATATAGAGAATAAATGTATATAACAATATTTATAGTACATTTAATTTACAATAAGGTTGGTACTATACACTTTTTTGATCCGAGATATAGTAACGCAGATATTTCGAATATTCAAAATTCTCCTCGTAGAAACGCCCCTCCCTATTTCACGATGGCCTCGATTTCAGCCATTAACGAACTTGATATTTCTTTTTACATATAACGACGAGCGGTAACAGATATATATATATATATATATATATATATATATATGTTTATATATATATATATATATATATATATATATATATGTTTATATATATATATATATATATATATATGTTTTTATATATATATATATATATATATATATATATATACATATATAAATATACAATTTTGAACCCTCATTTTCGTCATAGGAAGGTTCAATGGACATTTGAAAAAAAAATTTGAAAATCAGGAGTACTACTCCAATAGCTGATTTCCCTTAAGGGAAATCTGCTAAAAGTATGTCGCGAAGGTTTTGAATACATAATAATTTCAATGGAGATAGTTTATTGGTTATCTCACTATTTTTAATTTCATTTTGAATAACGAAGGTGTCTAAAACGTTATTGTCACATCAAAAATAATTATACAATAATATATAAACATTTAACATATAATGTATTTATTTTTTAAATTTCTCAAATTGTTCAAAATTACTACATTACGAACTGTATAACTACCCAGAAGTTTCAGATTGAAAATCAAAAAGTCCGAAACGCAGGGGCTGCGTTAGCTAAGCAGATTTCCCACTTGAAAATTTCAATGAGAACAATATTTCTTATTTAGGCTTCAAAGAAAGTGCTTCATTACATAACAGCTTATTGTTGGTATGACATAAGTAGGAGTGGGGGTTTACCGAAGGTCGAAAACTAAAAAACGCAAATATTTCGGTTAATATTAAAGATAATGAATAATGTAGATATGAATACTTATAGAGCACATGTTCAATAAGATTCGTTGTATACAATGTTTCGATCCTAGACATAAAACGAAGGTATTAAGAATTTTCGAAAGAACTCCCCTCTTTATTAGCAGATTTCCCTTAAGGGAAATCAGCTATTGAGGTTGTACTCATGACGGAATTTTCGACATTTTTCTTCAAATGTCCATCGATCCTACCTAGTAGATGACGAAAATGAGGTCCGTTTAAAACTGTATATATATATATATATATATATATATATATATATATATATATATATATATATATATATATATATATTCGTACTTGTCTGTGACCAGCGGTCGCAATTTTTGTTTGATCCTTGCCAAACTCTATATTGAGTCGTTTTATGCAAAAAGACAGATCGCGTTCGTTAACGGCTAAATCGGAGCAAGGGGAGGGGGGGTTTAGAGGGTAGAATTTTCGAAAATTCGAAATATCTCCGACACTATACGTCGGATCACAAAATTGTATAGAACCAATCTTTTTGCAAATTAAATGTACTATAAATAGTGTACTATACATTAATTCTCTATCTTGAATATTAACCGAGATATTTGCATTTGTATTCTGCGTGTGGTCACCAGTAGGCTATTCTGAGTTTCCGCAGAGAGCTCTGGCGGCCGTTTCTATAACTATCGTCCCTCGTGAATAGGTTTAGAGGTTTCTTACTACTACAGTTGTTATTAGACAGATTTCTTTATTGTAAACCTTCACGTGGGAAATCTGCTTAGTTTACGCAGCCCCTGCGTGACTGACTTTTTTGTACTTAGATTAATAAAATTTCAGTAATTGTTTAATTTCCGGTCTAGATTATTTCTATCTGTTAAGCTCTCAGAGGTTGGTTGGCCTGTTTGTTTACAATTCAGACGCTTTGCGTTGGGAGATTATTAAAATTGACTGAAAGATTTCTCATTACCGTTTCTATTAATTCAAATAATATTGACAGTGGTGTGATTATTACCAGTATATATATTTATCTCATTTAAAATTTCTCAAGGGAAATGTGCTTAGTTTACGCATCCCCTGCGTGACAGACTTTTTTTTTTCTATTTAACTTATTCATGATTTGTGTGAACTTCTCCATGAGAACCTCATCTTGGGAGGTTAAGGAAATTCTCAACAAAAAAAATAAGGAAAAAATAACCGTCACCTTTAGCTTACAACAAATCTGAGAAAAAAGGAGTGAAATGCTTTAGAAGATAAAGTCAAAATGGAATGAAAAAAAGCTTTGAAAATGTTACAGTATTTATGGAGAGGGACTTTATTTAAAGTCTTTTGATCCTGACCGCCTAATTTCTCCTTTAACGTCGCCCTCGGTGAATATGAAACTTTCCTTGGGGGAAAAAGCACGAGGGAAAATGTATAAATCATACCAAGAAGAAATAATCTTAAATAACCACACTCCAGAGTGGGTATAAAGACATTTTCTCGAGGAATTTCCTAAGATTTATTCCATATAAAGACTACATGTATCTATTTCTTTTCCCCACTATTTGGATTCTATTTGCCTTCAGCCTTGGCGATAAATTTTCCAAAGAACATTTACAATTATTACCGCATAGATTCAATATCACAACGAAGCATGTAATAGAGTAATAATTTAAATCTAATCGAAATCGTGAAATATTAATCAAACTGTAGAATGCTATTACATACAATACATTACACAAATGGCTGTATTTCATTTCCATATCCTACTAGCAATCTATTTCGAATTTTGCATAAATTAATAAATATTATTATTTAATTTTTATATAAACTATTAGCAGTTATTTTCAAGAATAAATGCATTTTATATTTATTCATATATATACAAAAACTTTATTCTGATTAAACTTAATTTTACGAAGTAAATATATCATAAAAAGCCCGTCACGCAGATGCTGCATTTACTAAGCGGATTTCCAACGAACGTCTCGTATTTGTATTTATCTTGAAAGGCAAGTGTTCAAAGAGAATAATATTTGGAATTTCAGTTTCAAATAAAGTGCTTCACTATTTATCAGAGTACTGTTCGTGTGATTTGAGTAGGAGTGGAGGTTTGCTGAAGGCCGACAACTAAAAAATGCAAATATTTCAGTTAATATTAATGTCGGCCAATAAAGGTATATAACATTTATTGAACGTTACATTTGCATTAAGATAGATTTTATACCATACTTCGATCCGACTGATTATAACTGAGAAACCCTCCCTGTCTAAACCACCCCCTTTCTAAAATAGAAAAATCGAGTTCGTTAATGGCTAAAATCGGACTAGTGAGGGGGGGGGGCTCTGAGGGGTGAATTCCGAAAATTAGAAATATCTATGTTACTGTAAGTTGGATCTAAAATTTTATTGAAAAAATTATGGAAAACTAATATACTTCAAATATCGTTATCTATACTTTATCTTGAATATTAACTGAGATTGAAGTCCTTTGAATTTTTCAGTTTTGAGATTTCACCAAACCCTCACTTCTACACGTGTCATATTCACAATAAGCTGTTATATCATGAACCACTACATTACAAAGTTAAATACCAAATATTGTTTTCATTGAACTTTTACTTTTTGAGATATATGCAAATACGTTGCCCCTCCCCCCCTTCTTTTGGTCTTGGATTAATGAAATTTGAGTGATTGAGATAAAGATTATTCTGATTCATTATAAATTACAGTCCTAGCTTTAGAGAATAGTTTTCAATTAATATGTTATATTCAGATATATTTCATTAATTGTTTTTCTTTTGTGTCTATCTATCAAACTAGCGCTACGAAGTTGGCTCAAATGTTTGTATCCAATTCAGCCGCTTTTCATTATAGAGGTTAATAACTTGTAAATTGACTGAAGGATTTTTCACTTTGGAAATGTTACCAGTATGTAGATTTATCTATTGGAAACCTTCGCATGGGAAAACTACTTAGTTTACGCAGACCCAGCGCGACTTTTTCATTTCACGGGAAAAGAAAAGTGCCAACAACTTACGCTCATAAGAACAGAACAGCTTCTTTAATGCGCGCATTCAGGGCTGAAGGGTGTCGGGATGGCAATTTCCTAAACTCCAACAACCCCCACCCCACCCCGTGCTAAGTCCCAGTCCGAGCGAATATATATATATCGGGGGTGAGGTAAGGCGAACACTTGGGAAAACCAGGGTTAGTCGCGGGGGAGCATTGTTCGGCCCCATTAGCAGCGGCGGGAAGAAAGCTTCCAATGGGCTTTAAGTGGTACTAAATAAAGGAGCGAGGGGGAGAGGCCTACGGCACATATTACCGTACAGACGAGCAGTGGAACGTACGAAATAACGTACACACAGACGCACGGACTAACGTACACACAGACGGTGGCTGAAGAGGCCGGTTAGGAGGGATTTACTCCTACAGCGGTTGGATTTATTCGGGGTTCGGAGTGCCACACATCACCGTCGAGATCTACAGCCCTTCTCTTTAGCCCAACACCGCCGTACCCAGTTTTCACTCACTCTCCCAAAATTAAAGTTAGAATTCCCGGGATTAGCTATTTAGGTTGTATTCCTGACGAATTTTACTAAGTAGATAGAAGTAGAACTGAAATGAGGTCACATAAAAATTACATACGCCTACATGTGGGCTACAGTTTTTTAAAAAAAAAGTCCGTCACACAGGGGCTGCGTAAACTAAGCAGATTTCCCGCGCGAAGTTTTACAACAGAGAAATCTTCTTACGAGTGACAAATAGTTACGAAAACGGCCGAACTAGCTTTTCGCTCACTCTCGTCCGTTATCCACCCTCATATAATAAAAATGCAAATATCTTGGTTACCGACAAATATAATATTCAAGATAGAGAATAATTGTCTATAACTATACATATTGTAAATTTAATTTGCAATAGGATTGGTTTTATACAATTTTTAGATCCGACGTATAGTAACGGAGATATTTCGAATTTTCGAAAATCCTCCCCTCTAAACCACCCTCCCCCCTCCCACTGGTCGGATTTCAGCCATTTAAGAACTTGATCTGTCGTTTTATATCAAACATTTAAATGTCGAGTTTATATATATATATATATATATATATATATATATATATATATATATATATATATATATATATATATACAGTTTTGAACGGACCTCATTTTCCTCATCTCCTGGGTAGGATCGATGGATATTTGAAGACATTTTTCGAAAATTGCGTCATGCTCAATAGCTGATTTCCTCTAAGGGAAATCTGCTAAAAACACTTATAAGTCCTGGTGAGCTGAGTTAGCGAAAAACGGTCAAATTACAAATACGTATATAAAAAAAACCATTGTGATAAATGAGCATTACCTCTGAAGCGTTTACACAGAGAGAAACGGCACTCAGGGGTTAAAGAAAGGAAGGCAATGAAGAACAAGATCTGAGGGAATTGAGAGAGGTCTCATCAATGCACCGTTTAGACTAGTGGAGAAAGCACAGGTAATTCGGGATATGACTGCTCCTGAGAAAAAAACAAAACAAATATATTTGCAAAGGGCAGCGGATCCCACTCAACGAGAGAGATAGTGCCAGCAACGATACCATAAACAATGAATCGCACGCACACTGAACTACAAAAGCAACAGCGATATGCTTAATTCTCTATTTTTGGAATAAAATCCCTGCTGATAACGGCCATTAGAATTTAAAAAATGTCCGTCACGCAGGTGCTGCCTTAATGAAGCTATCTAGAGAGGAGGTTTACTGAAGGCCGTAAACTAAAACCGAAAATATTTCGGTTAATAATCCAGATAGTGAAAAAACTCATAAAACAACATTTATAGAACATTTAGCTCGCAATAAGATTTCTTCTATGCAATGTTTCGTTTAATTCTCCGTCTAAACTGTGCGAATACAGAGTTTGGTATATATATAAATAATAATATATAGAGCGTCAACAAACATATATATATATATATATATATGTATATATACATACATATGGGGATCTGCTAAATCGTTACAAATGATCCTCAAATGAAGTATTAAGAGTGGACATTTGACCTTATTAACCTTCTGAGCCCAAATCCCGAGTTTCTTCTGGGTCTCGAACTCTTACGGAGATGTTGACATTTTTTACTAATCAGTCACTGTATACCTCCACTCCTGCACATATAATTATTACTTTGAGGTAAAACTGGTATTTCTATTCCTTTTTTATATAGGAGACTTATTCAGGGATAAATGGAGAATAGACAGCGGAGTTGAGACATGAGGGAGTCACTTACAAGCTCGCCTGGAATCTGCAGAGTTTTAGCAGCACCTCCGTGGAGAATTTTCAATCTGGATGTACAAAATAAGCCTATTTTCTTCTATAATGCGCTCATAGGCGTGGTGGGTTTATGCAGCTGTGGTCCAAGCTAAGATCTCTAAAGCTCTTTGCAGGCACTGAAGATGGTGTTGCTCTGAGAGTGCATTATGTCTTAATAAACGCATTGTAGATGAAAACAAGCCTACTTTGTATATCTCCTGTGTAAACCCCTGTTCTTGTTCAAGTTAAAGTTGCTACTTTAACTAATTATATCACTAAAAATATTAAACATAAATGTCCAAGCCTTGTTTACGTTCAGATTTTAACTGAGGCGAAATAGAGATTAGAAAGTGCTGTGATGTCATCGATATATTCGGAAATGTACAGATATTTCATCGCTTAGAAAACTGCTTTCGTGTTCAGTGAGGAACTTCGTACCTACGACAAAGACAGCTATTCAAACAACCCAGGCAATAGTACAGCCCGGCTGACGTACGTATTCATAACCGCTGGAATTGGAGTAATCTTTTATTCATGTAGGCCCTACTCCAAAGGAAGGCCAGGCTATCGGTTCGCCTATTGACGTGTACAGGTATCCCTGGAAGGGGGATGATACCCCCATTGGACTCCTGGAGGAAGACGGACTCCAGGCAAAGGGATGCTGGAAGCTCCTTTTTGAACTGCCTTCAACATGTATTTTACATGAGCCTTCACATCCTTCATGTCTGAGGGTAATTACACGGAAAGCTCTTTCAAAAGCCTCGCTCTTTACCCCTCAACATCACAATGATTACAAGCTTTTTTTCATACTCTAATATATATCTTATCCTTTTTAATACATTTATTTTGTTATATTTATTTATATTAACGTCCAGGATATACAACTAAGGCTAATTGGAACGGGTTATCTACAGGTTCCTTTTCTAGCCAGGTTGTGGCTTAGGATGCTCTTAAATGAATTCTGTCAATAAATAAATTCCTGTTGCCCACTGAATGTTTACCATGTGAGATTAATGCCAACGTTTTAACTGGCATGGCTAACCTGAGCTCCAAAATATTGTTTGTTATATAATTTGTGGAAAGTGATAGTTAAATGTAGCAATATACTTTATGAATATTTCTTCAAAGGGATCTTTAGCGGAAGGTAGTAGAAAACATTGAAGATGTATATAAACTGGTTGAAAAAGTTTTAGATAATAAAGTACTAGTTGAAAAAGAACTATCTTCTCTTTGATAGAAAAAATTAATTTTGGGATATAAATAAGTTTTAATTTTTCATTGCAGATTAATATTATCTTTAAACGCGTTTCCACATGTAAAAAATCTAACCAATATTTATATTATAGTCTTTATGCTATAACAAATCTATTGCTGTACGTATGTACAAATAAATAGTTAGATATATCTATCAATCTATCTCTACATATATATGTTTGTATATATATAATTTTGAACGGACCATCTCCTGGGTAGAATCGATGAATATTTGAAGAAACTTTTCGATACTCGCGTCATGAGTAACGACCTCAATAGCTGATTTTCTTTAAGGGAAATCTGCTAAAATGTCAGGCCTGCAAATAATATACGTTCTGCATGTGGAATTCTACCTTGTTCTACCTAGCTGGTGAGGTGAAAAACTGTCGGAGAAGACAGGAGGGTCTCCCGGCCATTACGGGAAATCGGAAAAGGGAACTTTGTCATCCCAGGGAAGAATAAAAAGGAATATATAAGTTGATATATAAAACTTTCTCGTGGAGCACTTATCCCAAAGAATATTCAGATAACAGTCAATGGATTTATACCTGGGTAGAAGGGGCTCACAGCCAACTTTTCTTACTAACTCATTTTTATTTCATATTTCTCCAGACTCTTGTCTTATATATTTCTTTTTCGGTCCCTTTCATTCTTTACTTCTTCTTTTTTTTTGTATGAAAAGCCGAAGGATTGAGCAGAAGCATGCGGCACAGACTCCAGTAATTCTTTGAGAATGAAGTTATCTTGGCTGGTTTCCATGAAGCCATGGAGCTAGCGCGCTCTGTCGCTCCTCTTCCGCCTCTTTTGTGTTTTGCAAAGAGTTAGGAATAAATTTCTTTGTTGTTGCTGACGGGTTTTATGGACTTGCACTAGCAACATATTCCTCGTGAAGAACACTTCTCTCCAAAGTTGAGAATGGACTAAAAATAATATCTGTCAAGAATATATTCAAGCAATAATATATTTTTATTTCGTCTCCAAGACTTTTATGACACCCTTTCATTATGTATTCAGTGTTGTCTGTTGTACTTTGATGATTTTTTATGACACCCTTTCATTATGTACTCATTGTTGTCTGTCGTACCTGCTCTGCTAGAACGTCGACAATTCGAAGCAGTTTCGCCATCTGAGCTCAAGATTAACATTATAATGTGCAGTACTGTGAAAAGTAATGTTTCAAATTATATTCAAGTTAACATTCATTCACTCTACTGAAAATAAATGTTTTTCCAGAGTCTTAGTTTATATTTAACTATTCAAAAAGCGTTTTATAATATGGAGGAATAGATACCAAAACGACCGCCAGAGTTCTCGACGGATAGTGCCGACCACACTCACAATACAAATGCATATATCTCGGTTAATATTCAAGATACAGAATGAATGTATAGAACAATATTTATAGTAAATTTAATATGCAATAAGATTGATTTTATACACTTTTTCGATGCGATGCATAATAACGGAGATATTTCGAAGTTTTAAAAATCCCCTCCTCTAAACCCTCCCTCCCACTAGTCCGATTTCAGCCATTAACAAACTTGATCTTTCTTTTTACATAAAACGCTTAAATATGAAGTTTGGTAACGATCAAACAAAAATTGCGACCGCTAGAGCGTTAACAGACAAATATATATATATATATATATATATATATATATATATAATTTTGAACGGACCTCATTTTCGTCATCTCCTGGGTAGGATCGATGGACATTTGAGGAAATTTTTCTAAACTCGCGTCATGAGTACGACCTCAATAGCTGATTTTCGTCAAGGGAAATCTGCTAAAAGTATATGACTATAGAAGCAAAGAGACTTAGTGTGATTGTGTACTGAGTCATTCCTCATGATCAGGTAAACTCTGAACATTTCTGAAAGAGGATGTATAACATTTTTCAAAGACCATGTATACATATTCCAAATAAAATACTTTCGAACATTTTATTGATTAAATACAGAAAATGAAAAATATTTTTGACTAAAATCTGTAACAACAAAATATTTACATGAAGGGAAGCGGCTCATCCGTCAGCTTTACTTATCCCTTTGCGAGATCAAAGGTACACTGAAGATTGAACCATGTTGCCAGTGCTTTAGGGGTGGGCATTTAGGAAGCTACGTTTTAGCTAAGTTTTAGCTATGTTTTAGTTTTCGACTATTAGTAAACACTCATTCCTATTCATTTTTATATTAGCCGATTTCCCTTAAGGGAAATCAGCTATTGAGGTCGTACTCTTGACGACATTTTCGGAAACATTCTTCAAATGTCCATCGATCCTATCATGAAATCCTAGCGGTCACAATTTTTGCCTTATCGTTACCAAACTTGATATATAATCGTTGTATACAAAAAGAAAGATCTAGTTCGTTAACGGCTGAAATCGGACCAGGGGGAGGGGGGTTTAGCGGAGGAGAATTTCGAAAATTCTTATTATCTCCGTTATTATGCGACGGATCGAAAACTCGCATAGAATCTCGTTGCAAATGTAATGTTCTATAAACGTTGTTACGTACAATTTTTCACTATCTTGATTATTAACTGAGATATTTGCATTTTTTCTAGTTTTCGGTCTTCAGTAAAGCCCCACTACTACTCATCTCATATTAACAACATATGTTATGAAGTACTTTATTTGAAGCTTAAATACCAAATATTGTTCTCATTGAACTTTTTAGTTTTGAGATAAGACGCACGTGGGAATTCTGCTTCGTTGACGCAGCCCCTGCGTGACGAGAATTTTCTGTTTCTTCGGTTGTATTATAAAACGTATGTTAATTATCAGTTGTCATTTCTAAGCCATACATGATCTTCCTTACTCTCTACAAAACATTCCGGTCAGTTTATTTATATTTCAAAATTAAAATTTTTCTATAAAATAGAAGATAGTTCTTTTTCAACTAGTTAGTTATAACCTAAACTTTTTTCGACTAGTGCTAAAGTTTATATACATAAATATATATCATCCCGACCATACATTGTTAGAACAAGCATTCTGGGTCAAACATCAAATATTTGGAATCGTAATTTCAGAGAGAAAGGAATCCCTTTATAAGGAGCACTTCAGAGCTTGAAATACGTTAAGTATTTAAATATAAAAGATATTTTAAGGAAGAAAGGATTTTTTTTTTCTTTGGCTCAAAATGGCTACATTTTCAGACAATATATATATATATTTTCTCTGAATCCTCTAGCAGTCGACATTTTGGTACGATCGTGACCAAACTTGACATTTAATGATTTTATGTAATCATGAAAATCAAATTCGCTAATTGGCTGAAATATGTCCAGGGGTTTAGAGGAGGAATTAACTAAATCCCCATTCATTGCCTATGTAAAATACACGATTCACATGTGGGCTTGTTTGCTGACGATAAAGCATTTATAATGTCCAAGTTTCCGAGTTGACACTATTGACAACCATCTCACCATAGCATTGACACAATGTATTAAGTATTGTAATAAGTGGAAAATAAGATTGAATTCTCAAAAAACAGAGGTTATTCTTTTTACTAGGAGGGGACCTCGAGTGTAACCCTGAAGTTTAAAATGCTAGGCAATCCCATCCCTTGTCAAAGAATGGTCAAGAAATATCTTGGAGTCATATTAGACTCTAAACTTACCTACACTAACCACATCAATACTCAGTGTAATAAAGCTATTGGAATACTACAATCCTTATTTTCTGCACTAAACAGAAATTCAGGGTTAAGTATAACTAACAAAAAAACTTGTTTACTACTTATATATAAGGCCTGTTTTATTTTATGTCTGTCCTATTTGGTCAATGACATGCGAAACTAATAAGCGTAAAATAACAAGTGGCTTAAAATAAATGTTTTAAGATTTATTGGTTCATTCCCACGATGGACTCCTGTCATGCACAGGCATGACATTCTTGACATTCCCACAATAAATGAGTACATAACTAAGTTAGCAGAACACTTTTTCGATGCATGTCAAAATAGTAAGTATCAGCACATTGCTGATATAGTTAATTATAGTTATAGTATTTAAATTACAAGAATTACAAATATAAGAGACTTAAGCACATAACATTTTAATTTCTCTGATGAGCTTTTATTTTTCTGTACAAATTTATATTCTTCTGTGTATCTTTATAGTTTCTTCTATAGTTTCTTTTGTAATACTTTTAACCGTTCTGTAAATTGAGAATTTTTTATTTATTTCTGTATTTTGGGTTTTTTTTTTTGTATTCTTTTCCCTTATTATACATTTAGATATTAGAATAAAATAGATATAAGTAATGTGGAATATTTAAAAAAGCCAATAAGCTTGAACAATTGTATATTTACTTCTATTGTAAATTATTATTTGTTAATATTTTAGATAATAAAATTCTTTTAACCTTTAACCACAAGTGGCTGTCGACCGTTACAAAGGGAACAAAAATGTAGGGGCCAATAAAATACAAGGAGTGGGCTGTAAGTGTTAAAAAATAAACAATTCATAAATAGACGAAACTATCCTGGATTCTGAACGTCTCTGAGAACTAATTAAAGTCATAGAGGCAAGGTTGAGAATCGTGTATAAGAATTTGCCAAACGTCAAAATGAGAAAACCATTAAAAAAAACAACAGTCCGTCATTCCCGACGTGGTGGAGTTACACACTGCCGGTCTCATTTTACCACAAACTCTCTATTTCTGTTAACCCCTTTGAGAAGGGTGTGGGAGAGGGGGTACTGGAACTGAAAACTAAAAGTGCGAATAACTAACTTAACATTTGGATTATGAAAAATACATAAAATAACACTTGTAGAGCATTAGTTAAAATAATTTTATTATCTAAAATATTAACAAATAATAATTTACAATAGAAGTAAATACAATTGTTCAAGCTTATTGGCTTTTTTAAATATTCCACATTACTTATAGGTATCTATTTTTATTCTAAATATCTAAATGTATAATAAGGGAAAAAGAATACAAAAAAAACCCAAACACAGAAATAAATAAAAAATTCTCAATTACATAACGGTTAAAAGTAATACAAAAGAACTATAGAAGAACTATAAAGATACACAGAAGAATATAAATTTGTACAGAAAAAATAAAAGCTCTTCAGAGAAATTAAAATGTTATGTGCTTAAGTCTCTTATATTTGTAATTCTTGTAATTTAAACTACTATAACTATAATTAACTATATCAGCAATGTGCTGATACTTACTATTTTGACATGCATCGAAAAAGTGTTCTGCTAACTTAGTTATGTACTCATTTATTGTGGGAATGTCAAGAATTTCATGATGTGCATGACAGGAGTCCAAGGTGGGAATGAACCAATAAATCTTAAACATTTATTTTGAGCCACTTGTAATTTACGCTTATTAGTTTCGCATGTCATTGACCAAATAGGACAGGCATAAAATAAAACAGGCCTTATATATAAGTAGTAAACAAGTTTTTTGTTAGTTATACTTAACCCTGAATTTCTGTTTAGTACAGAAAATAAGGATTGTAGTATTCCAATAGCTTGTAGAGCATCCATAGTTTAACAAGATTGGGTATATGACATTTTACGATGCCACTCATAATAACGGAAATATTTTAGAATCCCCACCTCTATACTTCACTAATCCAACTCCGATTTCAGCCAATAACATACATGATCTTTAGTGATGACAAAAACTGTTAAACATCGAGTATGGGCATGGATCAATTAAACATTGTCGAGACAAGAGCTTAACATCTCAATTGGTGACGTCACCAACTAATTGACATGTATCACACAATGTAAAAGTCTAATAAAAACTATGTTCTTTATTTAACCTTAGAATGAAGTGGTTTCTGACATAGTTAATAAGACATTAGTAGGAGTGGAGGTTTACAGGAAGCAGAAAACTAAAAAATCAAAATTTCACGGTTAATATTCACGATACACAAAAAATAGATAGATAAACATTCCTAGAGCATTTAATTTGCAATAATATTGGTTCAGTACAATTTTTCGATCCGACGCAAAACAGCGGAGATATTAGGAATTTTCGAATTCCCCCCCCCCTTAAAACCCCCACTCCCACTGGTCGATTTTCAGCTATTAACGAACTTGATCTTTTTTTTTTACTTAAAACAATTAAATATCGAGTTTGGTGAAGAGAAACTATAAATGCGACCCCTAGAGCGTTAACAGACTCCCTGTATATTTGTCTGATGCCGCTCTAGCGGCTGCAATTATTGTTTAATCGTTAAGAAACTCGATATTTAGTCGTTTTATGTAAAAAGAAAGATCAAGTTCATTAATGGCTGAATTCGGAACAGGAGGAGGGAGGGGGGGGTCAACAATTTGAAATATCTCTGTTACAATACTTCGGATCGAAAAATTATACAGAACCAATCATATTGCAAATTAAATTTACTATAATTATTGTTATATAGGTACATTTATTCACTATCTTGAATATTAACCTGGAGCAGTCGCGCGGTTGACAATTGTCACCCACCTGTATTTTTATGAGTCATTCTCTTTGACTAACTCCACCATTCTTTCCCTTCCAGTATCTTCCAAGAAGACCCTATTGTTCGAATCTACAGTGTCGTCGTTCAGTTTTTCGTGTTTGTGGACAATTCCAAGGGAAACGGCATGAAGTCATGTTACCTTTCAATGAGTAGGCAAAGATTTGCTTTTCTGCTGAGATGTTTACGATTCGATATATGCATGATAGAGTTTCACGTACAGAAATTGATAAATTTGCTCCAATCAGAGAGGTGTGTGAAATTGTTAAATAATAACTTCCCCAAATTCTTCATTCCGAGTGAATATATCACCATAGATGAGCAGTTATTAGCTCTCCGGGGCAGATGCCCATTTAGACAATACATTCCAAATAAGCCCAGCTATATACGGCATCAAAAAATTCTCACTATAGATGCTAAAATGACATATACGTTCAACTTGGAAACATATGTAGGTGTTCAAGCGGAGGGTCCATACCGGCTGAGTAATTCACCCATAGACGTTGTACTAAGATTGGTGGAACCGTAAAAGGATCCCACAGGAATATAGCTGGAGACAATTGGTTCAGCAGTATTCCGATGGCCAAAAAAATTGTTTAGAAACCTAAAGGGCTCACATATGTTGGTACCCTCCGGAAAAACAAAACTGAAATCCCCAAGGAAACCAAACAAACACCGCTCTGCATTCTCGTCAATGTTTGATCTTCAAGAAGGCTGCACACTAGTTTCTTACTGTCCAAAAAGGAATCGGGCCAGTTCTCCTAATCTCAATTTTGCATCATGACTATTATATCGATGAGGAAACAGGTGAGTTGTCTAAGCCTGAAATCGTAACGTGTTATAGCCACACAAAAATTGGGTAGTACTTAAAATGCTTTTGTTTGCTTTTACCATATATTTTTCAAGATTGTTTTTATTTATAAACCTTTTCTACCATTACAGTAAGGCATAAAGATTAATGATTAGGTAAGTAATTAAATTATAGGATTACCAAAAACAAAATCATTCTGTGGGTGACACTGGTCAACCATGCGGCCATTCATGTAACTGTTAATCACGCGACTACACCAGGGTTAACCGAGATTTTTGCATTTTTCAGTTTTCAGCTTCCAGCAAACCCACACTTCTACTCATGTTACATAAACAATATTCTATTATGTAATAAACTTGAGTATTCGAAGATTAAATATCAAATATTGTATTCGAGAGACCTTTATTATACGAGATACATGCAAATATGTCCTGGTGACCCCTCCCCCTCCATCTTAGGGTCTTGGATTACTAAAATTTGGTTGATTGAGATAGCAATTATTCGGACTCCTTATTAATTACAGTACTAAATATAGTTATTATTACTCAATAAATTAATATGTTATATTCTGATAATTTCAGTAATTGTTTTTCTTTCCGGTGTGAAGCTGGCATCTGTTTGTTTAGAATTCACTCACGGAATATTCACGGTGGCGTTGTGTTACCAGTATGTAGATTTATCTATTACTAAACTTCACAAGGGGAATCTGCTTAGTTTACGCAACACTATGTTTAAGGAAATTTTCGAAAATCTTGTCGTTAGTACGATCACAATAGCTGTTTCCCTTCAGGGAAATCTGCTAAAAACCTGCATTATTTAATTGCTTTCGACTCCCCTCCCCTCCCCAACCATCGGGGTTCGACTAGAGTTCCCAATGCGACGACGTCACCTGTATCGAGGAAGGGCCGATGATAGATAAAGGATTTGATTGGAAGGTCATACACAATGAACGGGCTAGATACAATCCATCAATCATGTTAATTGGTGTTGTTGTTAAGGTCACGTGTTAGACAGCTGGTCGCCCACGCCACGCGGGCAATACTGTTACAAGCTACTTACAATCCCTCGCCCACAACTGCTCCTCACAAATATAAGTCACGAACTTGCTGAGTAATTTTCAAGTCAATATCACACCCAGGCTTATTTTTTAACACTTACAAGCCAACACCTTGTATATATTAGCCCCCTCCATTTTTTGTTCCCTTTGTAACAGCCACTTGTGATCGTGTATTTTACATAGGCAATGAATGGGGAGTTATCGGCTGATAAGCATTTGAATGGGGTCGACCTGGGCTAGCCATATGTTGTGTCCGAAAGGAATGCTTGATTTGTTGTTTGTGGTGATAAGATGAATGGCTGTGACAAGTCAATCCAAACTGAATGAAGCAATTCAACACATCTTATTCAGCATTTCTTCCCAGCTACTTTAATCAGTAAATCTGAAACAGAGTCCCACGGATACAGAGAATCGTAAAATCTCTTTAAATTGGAATTCTCAAGCAACTATGGAGCACTTACTGCTGTTTATATTACACACCCCCCTCAGAATCTAGACTTAACACTGGCGTAATTAAGTGAATTAGGAGACACATGAATCACTGAACTTGAATCTATTTTTTAGCAGAAGAGAGTCAGTTTCTGTTAAATAATTGAAAATTTATATAAGAAACCAGTTACAGATTATACTCATTATCCCTTCGGAGTCTGTGAAATTTTAGCAGATTTTCCTTTAACGAAATCAGCTATTGAGGTCGTACACGTGACGCGATTTTCGAAAAATAAATATATTCAAGTTCGTTAATGGCTGAAATCGGACCATTGGGATGGGGGTTTAGAGGTAAAAATTTTCGAAAATTATAAAATCTCGAAAAATATCTCCGTTACTACACGTCGGAACCATGTACTTGTACTCGTATAGAACCATTCTTATTGCTAAAAAAATATATTACAAATATTGTTATATTCATTTATTCTCTGTCTTGAATATTAGCCTAGATTTTTGCATTTTTATTAAGTGTGTATGTAGGGATAACGGAAGAGATGAGATCAGCTATTGTCGGTATTCTTTGTGAGATTCCGCAAAGGTTAGATTGGCTGTTTCCGTAACTATTCGGCTCTCGTGAAATTGGTTAAGAGAATCCTGTAAGCTATTACTTTGTGAGATATATGCAAGTACGTCCTATTGACCCCCCCCCCCTTCTTTAGTTCTCAGGCTACGAAAATTTGTGTTATTAAAATATAAATTATTCTGGTTCATTATAAATTACAGTACTAGATATAGTAAAATAGTTTGTAATAAATTTTAATATGTTATATTGAGATATATATCATTGTTTTTCTTTCAGGTGAAGAATATATCTATCTGTTCAGCTTTGAAAAGTTGGCAGGCCTGTTTTTTTAGTTCAGAAGCCGTTGAAAGACTGAAAGATTTTTTTATTACCATTTTTATTCACTCACGGTGGTGTTAAGTGTTACCAGTATACAGATGTTTCTATTGTAAAACTTCACGTAGAAAATCTGCTTAGTTTACGCAGCCTCTGCGTGACGGACTTTTTGTCATATGCTATGGTCATATGTTTGGTTTTATAAATTGTGGAAGAACAGATACATATTTTCTTTATCACGAATATTAACGAAGATATTTTCTGTTCTGTTGACCCCTCCCCCCCTTCTTTTTTTTCTTGGATTAATAAAATGTGAGTGATGAAAATGAACATTATTCTGATTCGTTGTAAATTACAATACTAGCTGTAGTAAATAGTTCTTAATAAAATTGATATGTTATATTCAGATATATTACAGTAATAGTTTTAATTTCCGGTCTAGAATATTTCTATCTGTTAAGCTCTCAGAGGTTGGCTGGCTTGTTTGTTTACAATCTGACAATTTCCGGTGGAAGATTATTAAAATTACCTGAAAGATTTCTCATTTCCACTTGTATTTATCCATTTAATATTCTTAGTGGTGTGTTTGTTGCCAGAATGTAGATTTCTCTATTGTAAAACGACACGTGGAAATCTCCTTGGTTTACGCAGCCCCTGCGTGACGGATTTTTGTTAATTAAAGTTTTCTCTGAATTGAAATAATGTTGGCAATATATATTGTTTGAACAGTTACATTAAATTTGTGCGTGTATGTGTGTGTGTGTGTGTGTGTGTGTGTGTGTGCGTGTATGTGTGTGTGTGTGTGTGTGTGTGTGTGTGTGTGTGTGTGTGTGTGTGTGTGTGTGTGTGTGTGTGGGTGGGGGATGTGGAGTGTTTACTAAGACACGTAGCCTTATCTCTCCTGTGGAGGTTTAACAGCCCATTTAGCTAGCCCCCAAGTGGGGAGGGAGGTGGAAAAGTTGGAGAGATTCAGTGTCTATTTAGGGGTGGTTCTAGGACCCCCCACTATCGTCATACCTAGGGTCCATACCCTTATCTACAAACCCATTCCACCCCTGCCTGGACCCATTCAACCCAAGCCTTCAAGTTACTCGCGCCCCAATAATTCACATAAATGCGAACCGCGTCACTACTCGTCTACTCGCTAATACTAACCTCGTACAAGTATTCCGTTAATCAAGTGTTGTAAATATTGATGGCAGAGCTCAAAAGAAATAAAACTGTCTCTCAAATTAAAAATTAGTCATTTACTTCAAATTAGCTAATTGGATGAAGAAAAGTCTAACCACACCTTAGATTTTAGCAGATTCTTCATAAGGAAAATTAGCTATCAGGTTGTGCTCATGAGGCGCTTTTTGAAATTTATCTTCTAATGTCCATCGATCCCTACATAGAAGATGACGAAAATGCGGTCCGTTCAAAACTATATATATGTTTGTCTGATACCATTCTAGTGGTCGTAATTATTGTTATTCGATAGTAAACTCGATATTTAGTTGTTTTATGTAAAAAGAAAGAACAAGTTCGTTAACGGCTAAAATCGGACGAGGAAGAGGGGGAGTTTAGAGGGAAGGAATTTCGAATATTCAAAATATATCCGTTACTATACGTTGGATCGAAAATTATATATAAACAATTTATTGCAAATTAAATTTACTATAAATATTGTTCTATACATATTTTCAGTATAATGAGTATTAACCAAGATATTTCGATTTTATACTTTTCCGCATTCAGTAAACCCCCCACTCCTATTAGTCTCATATGAATAATAAGCTGTTATATCATGAACCACTTCATTACAAGGTTAAATACGAATTTTTTTTTCAACAAACCTTGGTTATACGAGAAAAAAACTTAGAGAACTAATGCGTCTTGTTGACCCCCCCCCCCTTCTTTTATTCTTGGATTACTGAAATCTGAGATAGAAATTATTCTGATTCATTTCAAATTACTCCACTGGGTATAGTAAATAGTTTTCAATAAAATTCATAAGTTATATATATATATGATATAGATATATTTCATTAATAGTTCATCTTCCCGGTATAGAATAATTTTATCCATTCAGCGCTGTGTAGTGGGCTGCCCTGTTTGATTATAAATCTGACATTTTCTGTTGTAGATAACCCTGGAAATTGATTGAATGATTTCTTATTACCGTTTGTATTTATTTGCTGTTACCACCGTGAAAGTTTAGCAAATCAGTTGTGATTTATCTGTTGTAAACATCCATGTGATAAATCTGCTTAGTATAGTGCACCCCTGCGTGACGGACTTTTAATATATTTTATAATGGCTCTGAGAGTAATTTTGGATTTTCAACATTACTAACAAAGATAAAATATTAGAAGAGTTACTAGACAGGGAGAAATGTAGAAATGCCAGAAGACCAGCTGTTTTAGTTTGATGAAATAAGATCCTTGGAGAGTTTGAAGAAGGGCCAACTCGTCAGAAGTATCACCTTTCTGAGAAGGACTTCCATAGTTAATTATAAAAGGGAGTTGTTTAACACGATGCCTGCGACTCTAGAAGGGCAATGCTCGTCATTCAAGTGATATCTAAGGTTATTCCGGTATTCGGATATTAAATTCCCCCTCCCCTTCTCTTGCTAACTTCTTTGAAAACTCGAAACATTCCTTCGCCCTCCCCCTTAACGCACCCCCGAAGTGTGCTCTGTTGGGATCTTTTGATCCGGAAACTGAGCTCCGGGCCTTCGACAAAGGTTTCCTCTTTAATTATGTTCACTGAGGGGGGGGGGAGTTAACATTTAATGAAGTCATCATTCGGAATTTTAATAACCTAACAAATAACCTTCTCAGAATAGAACTCCTCGGCGTTTTGAAGTCGGCCAAATGGCTTTGCTCCAGAGGAGAATATCGGGAAACGTTTAAAAGGTTTCAAATTGGATATTTTTGTGTATGTGTGACGGGGGAAAGTAATCTTCAACATGGAAACGATATTAACTCCTCGCGACACGGAAACATATTAATTTCTTCCTTTGAACTGACGCAACAACTCATTCCAGTCGTCTTAAGCTTATTTCAGTCAACTTTCAACGGCCTAATGATATATATTCACTTGGAATATATATAAGCTTCATAATTGTAGGATCAAACAACAGGCAAAGAAAATTCTACAAGACAGCTTGTCAACATTTATACAGTTGTATTAGTATTACACATTAAGGTAAAACATTATTTATTTATTGTATGCTATATAATTTAATTTGATACCTGTATTAAACTTCTTGGGATTCGTCTGCGTTATAATAGTTTATTTGGTTTTATGTTTGGTTTATTTATTTAATTCTTGTGTTCACATGAGTTCAAAGAGTATGATGTCAATAGAATAATTTTCATCCGGTGTATTTAATGCATTGCTGTGTCATAGGATTACTCACTGATATTATTAATACATTATTGGTGGCGTATTGTAAAAGAAGATAAAAAGGCCTGACATCTGGTTAACGACTATCCTGCAATCAAATCGTCAACGATGTTTAATCTTAACAAAATAAATTTTGATTACACCAAACTGGCAAAGGCATTTTGTTTTTTATTAGCAGATTTCCCTTAAGGATAATTAGCCATCCATATATATATGTTAAGGCTTGGGTTACCAATTGTTGTTTGACCTTTACTACACTAAACTTGATATTTAAAATATATTTTATTTATTTATTTATTAACGTCCACTTTTTGCAACTTAGGCTAATCGGGACGGGTTATCTACAGGTTACCACCCTTTTCTAGCCAGGGTGGGATTTTAGGACTTTATTTAATGAATTTCGTCACTAAATAATTTCATTTACCCAGTCGAGAATCGAACTCGCCACTATTTAAAAGTTACGTGCAAATCTAAATCGTTAATGGTTGAAATGGGACCAGCTGGATAGTTTAGAGGATTTGGAAAGTATACGTCGGATCGATAAATAGTATAGGAGCTATCAATCTTATTGGAATTTTGATTTCTATAAGTTTTGTGGTACACATTTTTTCGCAATTTTGAATATTTACTTAGGTATAATAATGTTTTAGTTTTCAGCTTTCCGTAAACCCCTACTCCTACTCAGGTAGTATTATCAATAAGAACTTATATAACGAACCACTATTCGAAACTAAATACTAAATATTGTTTACATTGAACTATTACTGTGTGGCAAATATTATCTATGTGTCATTTTAGCAGACTTCACTTAAGGGAAATCAGCTATTGAGGTCGTACTCATGATGCGTTTTGCGAAATTTTTTGTCCATCGATAATGAGATGACGAAAATGAGGTCCCTTCAAAACTAATATATACATATATATATATATATATATATATATATATATATATATATATATATATATATATATAATTTGCTCGCAATTATTCTTTAATCGTTACCAAACTCGATATTTAGTCGTTTTATGTAAAAAGAAAGATTAAGTTCGTTATCGGCTGAAATCGAGTCAGGAGGGGGGGGGGTTAGAGAGGAGGATTTTCGAAAATTCGAAATATCTCCGTTACCATAGGTCGGATCGAACAATTGTATAGAACTAATGTTATTGCAAATAAAATTTACTATGAGTATAGGTATATACATTTATTCTCTATCTTGAATATTAACCGAGATATTTGCATTTTTATGAAGTGTAACGAACGAGCTATGGTCGCCTGTATTCGTTCAAGCCTAGAAGCCTAAAGCTAGTTCGGCACTCGTATGGAGATTTCTCTATTGTATAACTTCACGTGGGAAATGTGCTTAGTTTACGCAGCCCCTGAGTGACGGACTTCTTTTTTATTTGTCAAGTGGAAACATTTTTAGGTTTTTATTTGTTTTAAAAGTAGGGGAATTAATTTTAATTTCTAATTTAAATATTTTTCTTGGTAAATTCTAATGCATGCGAATACACCTGTTCAAAAATATACAATTTAGACATATCTGAAACATTCACCTAAAAAAAAATCCTTTAAAGATACATTATACGCAGTTAAAATACTTTTCCAAGGATTTATACTAAAATAACTTACTGAAGATGTTTCTATTTCTTTCTGCCACTTCTTTGTCAATAATTCTTACATACCTAGAACAAAATAATATGATTTAGTATATCGAAAGGTACAATTATGATAGGAATAATATAATATAAAAAAGGCAAAAATAAAAATAAACTTAGTTTCTAGTGCCCTGCTAAAAAAGGTGTGATGTCAGAAAGGTGTACTTGAAAAAACAGTTTATTATCTAAATAATTTGAAGGTAAAACAATTTTTGAAATAATAAATCTTGCTTTGATCTTTACCAAACTGGTTGTTTATCGTTTTATGTTAAAAGAAAGATCAAGTTCGTTAAAGCAGATCAGTTGGATGGGGGTTTAGAAGGGGGATTTTCGAAAATTCTAAATATCTCCGATACTATACGTCGGATCGAAAATTTTTATTGAACTAATCTTATTGGAAATGCATTGTACTGTAATTATTGTTATATACATTTATTCCCTATCTTGAATATTAACCGAGATATTTGCATTTTTCAGTTTTCAGCCCTCAGTAAACCCCCACGTCTACTTATGTTACATAAACAATACTCTGTTATAAAATTAACAACATTATTAGCTTAAATGGCAAATATTGTAACCAAGAGACCTTTATTATACGATATACATGCAAATATGTTATCGTGAACCTCCCCCCCCTTCTTAAGTTCTTGGACTACTAAAATTTTATTGATAGAGATAACAATTATTCTGACTCGTTATATTTTACAGTACTAGATATAGTAAATAGTTTGCAATAAAATGAATGTTACATTCTGATATATTTTAGTAATTGTTTTTCTTTCCGGTGTGAGGCTGGCAGCCCTGTTTGTTTACATTTTGGACTCTTCCCGTCGGGAGGGAAAAGTTTTCTCATTACCGTTTGTTTTATATAATTCGTATGTTGCTGGGTGTGGGAGTGCAGATCTGAAAAACAGGTCTTAATAACAGGAAGTCTTCCCACCAATTTCATTATTGAGGCCTTTCGGCACTAATGTGCCATCATCAGGTGCAACAAAGCAAAACAAAAAGAAGAAAATGTTTAAGCCCATGTGATGTATCAAAAACTTACATTTGAAATGTTTTTACTTAAATAGAATTACTAAAATCAGTCATGCAAATTGTCATAGCTTAGAAACATTAAAATCAGAGTTAATCGTAAAGAGTAATAAAATATTATTCAAATTAAACATAAAAATCCGAGTCAATCTTAAAAAGAGAATCACTTTATTGTACAAATTTATATACAGTTTGTGGGGCTGCTCAATTACATTGAGATGCTGAAGCACACAGCAACTGAAGTCTATTCCTAGGACAACAGTAAAACAATACATATTGTATTTAGTCAGCTCAATAACTAAAAAAGACACAGTCAGCAACCTAAAAGGTGAATGTCACTAGATATAAATTAAAAACTTTATTATTGTAATAACATGATCCGTCGATCTATAGTAAGATCACTGGTCAAAGCGAAAATTAAAATATATGGTGGGAAATAATCCCTAAAGTATCAATAATGATACCCTCGACCAAGGTTTGCAGAACCTTCTTGTCTATTTCCACCTCGTCAAAACATTTCTGGGTACGTTTAGGGACCGTTCCTCGGGCACCGAACCACAAGCCTATCACCAGAAAATCCAGCTCCCCAAATGATTCCCTGAATTTTTCCGAGTAATATTTAGTACATTTCTCGTAAATATTTTTCTTTTCCTGGTGAATCTTCTCCGCTTGATCAGGGTCGTTGCTCAATACTTCTTGAAGGCAATGATGTCCGCGTACCTCGTGGACCCTGCGTCATCGACAGCGTACACCTCTTCAAAGCATGTGAAATTCTTCGCTTTCAGGAGCTCCATGATAGCGTGCTTTACCCGGTGATGTCGCCTCCTGGTCAGCAACATGTTATGTGGACAATTCCCGAACACATGGGCCGGTGTTTCGGTCACACCTTCGACAGAGGGGTCCAACATCCGCTGACTTCGAAAATATTATTTAAATTAAATATTAAAATCAGAGTCAATCGTAAAAAGTAATAACACATTACTAAAATTAATTTAAAATATAGTTAAAATGACATTATGTCTAAATAAATGTACACATATTTTTACATGAAATCCAAACATATGGTATAATTCCAATTATTTAACACTCCAATACACGCGCCCCCTAGTGAGACATAAATACACGCGTGTCATCTGTCAGATGACTGTTCACTTATTGGCCAAAAAGTAGACATAATATCGCACATTGTTTTTTCGCAATTTTGCAGGAATAATGGTGCATAGATAGATGAAAATGTTCATAAATGTTCATAAATTTGTAATTGAAAAAAATTATCTGTATATAAATCTTCAAAAATATTAAATTTTTGTAACACAGTTGCCACGGTAGCTTAGTTTCAGTTTTATTCCTTATTACTGGCTTTCAAAAGGTAAATCAACTAGTAAACCTAGGAACAGAACTCTTATCAGTCTTGTAAGATAGTTTCAGAGAACATAATAATAATGTAAAATATATGACACACATTGACAATTGAGCCTCATTTCTAGAACTTGGAAAGTCACTCAAACAAATGGAAATGGCCAATAAAAAAATACTAAAAAACCAAGAACCTTTGCTTTTAAAAAATTAAACTAAAATTTCACTGTCAATCACTTTCATTAACCACACCCACGTTACATCCATCAGCACAAGAAAAGGCACAGTGTTGCAGACATAAATATTGACCACATTCCATGCAAGAATATTTGGTGTATTATTTTGTTTTATTTTCCAAGCAAAATCCGCAGCGCTGGCGTCCACCAGCATCAGTAGCTGCTGAGTTGCTTGAAGCTCGTGGTGGTATTTGATCATTGGGAAGGAGTTCTCGAAGACGTGATGTCATGGTGCGTGGCAAATTGCTGAGCTACACTCGCATAATCAACTGATCTCTGATGAGTCCATTCCCCAGTTCAAGAAGGAAAAGTCGTCGAGTTGGCACGTTTTGTCCGTTCCTCAGACTGATGACTTGGCCGTTGATACCAGCCACATCGAAATCGGACATTATGAAAAACTTACATTTTTACACGCGTGTCATCTGTGAGATTCTCTCGACCAAAACACGCGCAAACTGCACTAGACGCACGCTCACCGGCAACAGAACTGTCGAGCTAGGCGAGCTTGAGGAATACTAGGGCGGGGGACCAGGCCCCTCTCCCTCCATCAAACTTATGACGAAAAAATAGAACTGGTCATCTGTGAGATGACGCGCGTGTATTGGAGTGTTAACAACATTCCTACCTCGGCTGTATAATAGATACTAGCGCTACGGATTTGGGGGCCACTACTGGTGACTAGCAGAGAGACAGCCAAGCCTACTCAACAGGACACAACTCTGCATTTCCAATGTATGTGTCTCTGTCCATCCATCTCAATGTAAAGGGTACCAATTTTTAAATTCGTTTGTGATCATATTCACTGACCCCGTGTGGGTTTTCTCGTGTTATTCTGGAGGAATGTTGAGTTCATCCTAATTAGATGCTCCTGACACCTTTTTCTTAATTTTCTGGACGTTCTACCCACATTTGTGTTTGTTTTATTCACTGAATGTTCAGAGTGGTGTCGTCTTAAGCAGTATGTAGATTTATCTACAACTTCAAGAGGGAAATCTGCTTAGTTTACGCATCCTCTGTGCGACGGAATTTTGTACAGAATTTCACGTCTTTGGTTAAAAGTGTTCAACTTAAATTGATGTAGGAAAATGGTGCCGGCAGGGCTGGTGTATACCCCAGACCCGACAGGAAGCAGAGGCGAGGTATAGAGGGCGAGACGAAGTTATTCGGCCGACTATAGGTTGTAGCCGCACTTAAGCAAGATATTAATATCCGGTGGATGAGTTAGGCTTGGCAACTTTGAGATATTGTCTCCCCAGCGCCATCTGTTACCTCAACTCGCAACCACCAATTTATACTCGCCGAATGACTTCGCCTCCAGAACTACCTACATTCCCTTTCATTATTCAACCGCTCTTCACAGACACCAAATATACCACTAGCGATTAATCCTAGATACAACTATCTGATGCTAAACTCAGTGACGGGATAAACTCATAAATGATAAACGCCGGTCACGCAGGGGCTGTGTAAACTAAGCAGATTTCCCACGGGAAGGTTTACAAAAGATAAATCTATAAGCTGGTAACACCAGCGTGAATGTTAAGCAAATAAATACAAACGGTAATAAGACATCTTTCATTCAAGTTACAAGTTAATAATATCTACAATGAAAAGTGTCTGAATTAAAAGAAACAGGCCTGCTGCCTACCTATGAGAGCTTAGCAGATATGTCAATATTCTAAAGCGGAAATTAAAAGAATTATTGCAATATATCTGAATATAACATATTAATTAAAAATTATTTACTAGTGTTGTAATCCACAATGAATCAGAATAATTTTAATTTGAGTCACTCAAATTTTGTTAATCCAAAGACAAAAGAAGGGAAAGGGGCCAAGACTATGTATTTGCATATATCTCACAAAGTAAAAGTTCAATGAAAACAATATTTGGCATTTAACCCTCCCAATACCACGGGTCCGGACAATCACAGACTACCATGGGGGTCCTTGCGGGATCCCACTCTTTTTTACGACGTTTTTCATATAAAAACATAATGTATTTGGATTAATTAGTTAGGAATATGAAAAATGACTACAATTTATATATACCTATTACAATTTTATTGACTTTATGATATTTATTTGTTAAAAGAAGTTATTGATTGTAAACAAAATATTGATTAAGAAACAAAATCCTTCGTTTATTGTCTTGGTTCACTGATTTGACTCATTGGAGTCATCATTTTACGTATTTAGTTAGCACAGTTGCCGTTCTAAGAATCAATTAGCTTCCCGTTTTTCATCAAAATACGAGAAAAGAGAGTAAAAATAGGAAGGAATACCTTGTCTTTCATTCTCTTTCCTCGAGTTTGGTGACTTAAAACTTTTAATTTCTTTTAATCAATACATTTTTTACAATCAATAAATTCTTTTAATAAATAAATTTCATACAATCAATAAAATTGTAATAGGTATGTATTAAGAAAGTTATACATGTAGTACCATGGGGTCTCGCAAGGACCCTAAACCAAGTGTTTTAGAAATAAATAAATTATTAATGGTTTATCTAATAGAATCTATAAAAACTGTTAATACGATCTGATACAAAACCGTTTCAAAGGAAAAGTCACAAAGTAACAATTCGATTGGTCAAGTTTTTCATAAAGTTCTCGTAAAAATTCGGAGAGCTGGGGTCCTCGGAGGACCCCATGGTACTGGGAGGGTTAACCTTGGAATGAAATGGTTCATGATATATTAGTTTATTAATAATATAAAAATGAATAGGAATGGCTGTTTACTAATAGTCGAAAACTAAAACATGGAAATATCTCGGTTTACCTTCGGGCGGGCGCGGCTAATCTGAGACGGTGTCGATAGTTTTTCAGTGATTTTGTTCGAAATTTCCCAGCTTGAAGGTAGCGCTATCTAGTAGCTTCCTAAATGCCCACCCCTAAAGCACTGGCAATATGGTTGGTTCTATCTTCAGTGTACCTTTGGTCTCACTACGGGATAAGTAAAGCTGACGGATGAGCCGCTTCCCTTCATGTAAATATTTTGTAGTTACAGATTTTAGTCAAAAATATTTTTCATTTTCTGCATTTAACCCTTCACAGACAAGGAATATGAAAATTACATTGCAGGCAAGCTGGGTCACGAGTGACCCAGTCATATTTATAGCACATTTTTTTCATTTTAACAAAAATATTCCAGTTGTTGTTGTTTTTTTTTTATATAAAAAAAGGAAGTATAGTTTGATAAATTTATTTTATTTAGCAATATACATAACATGATAAAAATACAAAAACTTGAGACTCTAGTAGTGCATCGAGAACAAATACTTAGCCTATGCTCAGCACATAGGCTGCGATTACAATGAGCGCAGTTTGATGTACCCTTACGATCTCTTGATTTTTCACAAAAAGCACACCGACGTCTTGAAGTGCTGGGTCCAGGCTGATTCTCAATTTCTCAATTTGTATTGTGAGTGTGGTCGGCACTATCCGTCGAGAGCTCTGGAGGCCGTTTCTGTAACTATTCGTCCCTCGTGAATAGGTCTAGAGATACCTTCCTACTACTGTTCTAATAACAACAGTAGTAGGCTAGTTCGGCACTCGGACATTTCTCTATTGTAATCCTTCACGTGAGAAATCTGCTTAGTTTACGTAGCCCCTGCGTGACGGACTTTTTTAGACGAGTACTGACTACCACCGCGGCCGCCCGAAGGTTAGAAGGTAGAGAAAACATGTATATAAAAACATTTATAGAACACGACATTTGCGATAAGACTGATTCTATACAATTTTTCGATCAGACTCATAACAACGGAGGTATTTCGAATTTGCGGAATCCCCCCCCCCAAACCTCTACTGGTTGGATTTTAGCCGTTAACGAACCTGATCTTCATTTTTACATGAAACGTTTAAATATCGAGTTTGGTAACGATCAGGCAAATTTTGTGACAGAAAATTGTGAACACTAGAGCTTGAACAGACACACATACATAAATACATATATATATATATATATATATATATATATGTAGCGGTTACTTTTTTAAAAAAACATATGATAGATTAAATTAACACCCCTGCTTGAAAAAACATATGATATAAAAAATAGTCTCAGTGCTTGGTTACCAATCCCACAATGTGCATGTCGCGAGTGCCTCTTTCTTAAAACATTTATAAATTGTTGTGCCGGCTTTAATAAACATTAGTTAACGGGAGTGCGATAATTACAGTGGCCATAAGTCTGTTAACAACACTCAGGAGCCCAAGCCGTGAGTTACATTTTACATTGAAGGCTACAACCTGAGCGAGCTTATTACCGGACAAAAGGTTATGATGTACGTAGCATGTGTTTGTGTTTTTTTATTTGTAAATATAAATATTTTTCTCTTGCATTTTTGGTTAAGTTGGTCTCTAAACATACTAACATCAAATATATATATATATATATATATATATATATATATATATATATATATATGCAAATTAAAACGGACCCCATTTCCGTTATCTCCTGGATACGATCGACGGAAATTTGAGGAAATATTTCGAAAACCCCATCATGAGTACAACCTTAATACCCCGTTTCTCCTAATGTTAATCTGCTAAAAATGGCTAAAGGAAGTAATTCGAATCTTGACAACTATGGAATGAATGCCCGTGAGTGTTAGGTTCGTATTAAACAGTAAACCATTTTCACCTATTAATGAATTTGAAGAACTTCCCATTGAATCACCAGAACTCGTTCGACACCAATTAATCAGACCTTTTAAATTATGCAATTCAAAGACCAAGTCGAAGAGAAACCATTGGTAAAATGGCTGGAGTGGTTAATTGGGCATATTTATAATGTATTGCAGTTCAATCTAAACCGTATCTTCAAATGTATTCATCACGATAAGGCCATTAGTCAGGACACGAAATCATTATTTCAAATATGACCACCCTACTGTCTTGAAGGGTATGTCCATCACGTTTCAAACTCATTTCCGCGTTATAATCTCCAAATGTCCCTTACTCATTACTGCTCGTAACCAAGTCATGAAACCTAAACTAGTTTTGAAAACTAAACCTAGTTTTTTTAAGTGATATGTTTCCTTAAACTGAAAATTATATTGGCGACGAGAACTTCCAACAGAAAAAATAAAAATGAATTAATTAAAATTCCAGTTAGAAAGAAAATATGATTTATTATCAAGAGAATTGGTTCTATAACATTTTTAGTAGATTTTCCTTAAGGGAAATAAGCTACTTAAGTTGCACTCATGATGGGATTTTCAAAATAGATCACTATAGTCAATAGACCTCAAATTTCCATCGATCCTACCTAAGGGATGACGAAAATGAGGTCAGTTAAAGTCTATATTTAAACGTTTTATGTAAATATGAAAATCAATTCAACGGCTAACTTTCTAACTAAATAGGGAAGGGGAATTTTTAAAAATTTTAATTAAAAAAAATTAAATTTTCTGTCGGACTGAACAATTGTATAGAATCGATCTTATTACAAATGTTGTTATGTTCGTTTTTCCAATACTATGATTATTAACCAAGATATTTGCATTATTTTACTTTTAGGCCTTCCGTAAACCCCTACTCCTACTCATGTCATATTAATACTAACCTGTTTTATTATGAGTGGTCTTTTTTTTTATTATTATTATTTATTAACATCCACTTTTTGCAACTTAGGCTAATCGGGACGGGTTATCTACAGGTTACCGCCCTTTTCTAGACAGGGTGGGATTTTAGGATGTTATTTAATGAATTTCGTCACTAAATAATTTCCTTTGCCCCGGCGAGAATCGAACTCGCCACTCTAGGATTAAATTAGGATAAAGGGATTTATTTGAAGCCTAAATTCGAAATATTGTTCTTATTGATGTTATAATTTTTGAAATAAATGCAAATACGTAACGCACGTGGGAAATCTGCTTACTTTACTCAACCCCTGTTAATAATGGAATACCCTATGTTGTAAACATTCTAAGAAATTATGTGGATAATTGGCTTTCGAAGTTGCTCGGAACACCCTGCATGTATATACGTACGTATATAATTCCAATATTATGGTATGACCTAAATAACAGTTAGGATAAATAGGTGGTTAGAGCGGGACTAAGATGAGAGAGTTGGAAGTGAAGCTAGTCTTGCCAGAATCCGAGAGGTCTTAATTGTTTAATCTGCTTGTCAGAGCTAACCCCCCTACTTCCTCTCAAGCACAGCTAAAGCACCCCAGCTCTGTTTCTGACACCCCAAAATACACACATTTTTAACTCTGGAACCCTTAAATTATCTACATAAAGCAAACTCACAATTATTATATCATCGCCCTTATAAAAATATACAGAAGAAAATTTAAAAAAAAACACAAATGTGTGGTGTTGGTTATTTAAGACACATACAACATATGGTGACAACTAACGTTAACTTCTCTTTCCTCAGACATTTATTGTTCTCATTGTATTTTCCATGCTTTCTTCAAATAACATCCATAGCAAAACTAACCTGTTAAATAATCATATTCATTGCCAGTCAACTAAATAAGAAAGTCCGTCACGCAGGGGCTGCGTAAACTAAGCAGATGCCCCACGTGAAGTTTTATAATAGAGAAATCTGCCTAATAATAACAGCAGTAGCAACCTATTCACGAGGGACGAATAGTTACATAGCCATCTCCTGCCGACCACACACACAATACAAATGCAAATATCTCGGTTAATATTCAAGATACAGAATAAATGTATAGAACAATATTTATAGTAAATTTAATTTTCAATAAGATTGGTTCTATACAATATTTTGATCCGACATATGGAAACGGAGATAATTTGAATTTTCGAAAATCCCCCCTCTAACCCCCCCCCCTACCACTGTTCCGATATCAGAAATTAACGAACTTGATCTTTCTTTTTACATAAAACGATTAAATATGAAGTTTCGTAACGATCAAACAAACATTTCGACTGCTAGAGCGTTAACAGACATATATATATATATATATATATATATATATATATATAATTTTGAACGGACCTCATTTTCGTCATCTCCTGGGTAGGATTGATGGACATTTGAGGAAATTTTTCAAAACTCGCGTCATGAGTACGACCTCAATAGCTGATTTCCCTTAGGAGAAATCTGCTAAAATAAAAAAAGGAAAAAAAAATCTGATTACTATAAGCATATATCTCATATAATAACTGTAATTTGAAAACAATATTTGGTATGTCAGCCTGGAAAAAGACATTTAATGATATATTCTCTTATTTTTAAAATGCGATGACTGAAAGTGGGGGTTTACAGAAGGCTAAAAACTAAATAATGGATTTATCTGGGTTAATAACCAAGATAATGAAAAAACATACATAAAAAAATGTACAGAAATTCAATTTGCAATAAGATTGGTTCTATACGCTTTTTAGATCCGACGTATAGTAACGGAGATATTTAGAATTTTCTAAATTTATTCCCCTCTAAAATCCTCTCTCTCCCCTCCCACTGGTCCAATTTCAACCATAAACGAACTTGATCTTTTATTATTACATAAAACTATTAAATACTAAGTTTGTTACATATCAAACAAAAAATCGCCAGTGCGATAACCGGCATATATATATATATATATATATATATATATATATATATATATATATATATATATATATATAATAATTAGGGCATAAATTAGACACACACACACTACACTTCATTAGAGATAATCGATATATTTTTATTTCGTGACGTGACGAAACTAAATCAGCTGACTTGGCCAGCCATTCTTTGTAAGCCGTTCTCCGACTGGTACGGCTAGTGGAAGGTCCTATACAAAGGATGTTGCCGTTAGTTTAGTTTCCTTTGTGTAGTAGAATTTTCTCCTGATGAGGCATCATATGTACGCAAAACGCGTGAAGAAATAAAAATAATTTTAATAACATTTGAAGTTTTCATTCTTTTTTTTTTGTTTACCTTTGTCCATAGATTAGTTGGGTAAAGTTAAATATGTCACATTTTCACAAGAGTGAGGTATTTCACAGTGGATTTATAGTACCTGAGATTAGTTTGATAATGATGCAATCATCAGAGCCAGTATATATAAATACATACTGAAAAGTACATACTTCAGATAGGCTAACCCGCACTTCTCTTAGCAATTTCAGTACAGTATATCCAATCTTGGAAACTAACATTGCCAAATTCTTTAATTTGCAAACTATCATGCATATTGAGTGTATTGTGCAATTAGAGTCCCAATTTTTTTATCTAGAAATAATAACGTTTTCTGTAAGGCTCAAACCAACTAAATAAAATATTTACATTTAGAAAGGAGAAAATATCGTTAGAATACTGGTTATTTTATTTTTTTAACATTAATTAAATTTTAAAAAGTCAGTCACGCTGAGATTGCGTTAACTAAGCAGATTTCCCAAGTGCGACTCGTTTTTAAATTTATCTCAAAAGTTCAATGAGAACAATATCTGGTATTTAGGCTTCAAATAAAGTGCTTCATAATATTACAGCTTATTGTTAATATGACATGAGTAGGAGTCGGGGTTTACTTATTGTCGACAACTAAAAGTATGCAAACATATCGGAGAGTAATCATGATAGTGAAAAAACGTACATAACAACAATTATAGAAGATTACAATTCCTATTAGGTTGGTTATATACGAATTTTCAATCCGACGGTTAATAACGGAGATATTATGGATTTTCAAAATCCCCCCCCCACCAATGGTCGGAATTTTACATGTAACATTTAAATATCGAGTTCCGTAATGATTAAAAAATTTGCGAGTGGGAAAAATTGCTATAGGTATTATTTATTTTGTAGTTAGGTTTACTTTTTACCTAAATATTTCTTGTAAAAATGGGAAATAATGTTTATCTACGTTTGATATTTATTTCTTAAATCTCGCCCAAAAAAAAGAAGTGGCCATCGTAATTTCCCGCCAAAATTGATAGCAGGTGATAATTTTGATAAGAAGAGATAAGAGTTTGTGTTTGATAAGAGTAAGGAGGGAGGAATTAGATCCGGTCAGGTATTGGGTAAGGGATGGCCAGTAATGGCTACTGGGCCAATAAACCCCCCCATACATCACCCCCGTCGCTCTTTCATATTCCCTTCGGTCAGACACACACACGCACACACGTGTGCTCAGACACAATTGGATACCGCACACAAAAAAACTTTTATTGGTTCCATTTTTTCCCCCTCTCGGCGTTGTTTACTCAGCCGAATCGAGTGTGCGTTCTAAAGGGGGGAAGGGAATAAATTTATGGAAGAAGGAATGTGCTCACTTTATAAGTTGCCCCTGGGGTGGGGGGGGGCGAACGGAAAGGGAGAAAGATGATTCTACCCGACCTGACTGGCTCTCATGTTTGGGGGAAAAAAGTTAGGAATTTCTGATCGCACTATATTGATTTGCGTTCCGACAGCTCTCCAGTAATCAAATTTCACCCGTCAGGTGCTACTCACTATTGTGTTATATAATGGACATGGGTTTCTGAGTCATTTTAGAATCATAATAACAAATTGGCTAGTTATCAGAATTTACCTTTTAGCAGATTTCCCTTTAGGGAAATCAGCTATTGAGATCGTACTCATGACACGATTTTCGAAAATGTTCATCGATCGCACCTAGGAGATGACGAAAATGAGGTTCGTTCAAGATTATATATGAGTGAGTTAAGGCATTGATTTTAATCTCACATGGTAAACTTAAAGTCGTGAGTTCGATTCCCACCTGACCAATAGGAATTTAAGTAAAATCCTTAGTCCCGCCCTGGTTTGAAAAGGTTGGTAACCCGTAGATTATCCATCCTAATTATCTATAGTATCACAAGAGGATGTTAATAAATGAAATTTTTGCAATGGAGAAATTTCTATTACTATATATAAAGTCATCAAACAAACATTAATTAAATTGAGAATAAGGAAAATGGTGTCTTTCACTACTCCTTCAGAAATTCAAAGGGCTCTAAATAATTTACAAAATCAAATAGTTTTGACAATTGCATTGAAATTTCCTAGAAGAAGAAAATTAACTACAGACATCTAGGAAATTTTGTAAATATATTAATAACAATAATAAAGAAATGTGCTTGTTTTATCGGTGAATATTTCAACCAAAACGCATTTAACTGGAAGAAGCAATATTTATGAATTTTCATTGTATATCCTTTTATTAATTTTTTTTTATAGTTTTATAGTATATATACATTTTGTTTAAGTGCAGTTAAGTTTTAAATAATTGCTTTCATGAAATTTACAATTTCTGAGCTTACAAGCTAACCTGTTTCAATATGGAGAAACCAACAAACTGTTTAAATATTCATAACTAAATTCTTTGAAATCCATAATATTAGGGGAATCTAAGAATATAATAAACATAACGTTTTCTAACAACACACTTCGAGCTAATGCATTAACTGTTTATTTCCCCTTGGGAGACGCAAAATGAAATATGGATTAGTTGGCAAGTAGTTACGTGTAAATATAATTGAATATTTGGCCAGAAATTGACATTGAGGCATTCACATATGAATTTCTTTTAGCAGATTTCCCTTAAGGGAAATCAGCTATTGAGGTTGTACTCATGAAGGAATTTTCAAAATTTTTCTTCAAATGTCCATCGATCCTACCTAGTAGAAGACGAAAATGAGGTCCATTTAAAACTGTATATATATATATGTCTGTTACCGCTCTAGCAGTTGCGATTGTTGTTTGATCGTTACCAAACTCGATATTTAGTCGTTTTATGTAAAAAGAAAGATCAAGTTCGTTAACGGCTGGAATCGGACCAGTGGAAGGGGGAGTTTAGAAGGGAGGATTTTTGAAAATTCGAATTATCTGCGTTACTATATGTCGGATCGAAAAATTGTACCGAATCAATCTTATTGAAAATTAAATTTACTATAAATATTGTTTTATACATCTATTCTGTATCTAAGCGAGATATTTGCATTTTTATTGTGTGTGGGGTCGGCAGGAGTCGGCTATGTTCCGGACATTCCGCCGCGAGCTAGGGTGGCCGTTTTCGTCACTGACCGTCCCTCGTGAATAGGTTTAGAGATGCTGTACTACTACTGTTGTTATTAGGCAGATTTCTCTATTGTAAAACTTCACGTGGGAAATCTGCTTAGTTTACGCAGCCACTGCGTGACGGACTTTTTTTTAAAAACGATGTAATAAAGTTGTAACACAACGGTTTTTATCAATATCGATTCTAGATGGCTAGATTTCAATTACGTAGAGAGATTAATAAACGTTTGATTTCAGAAATGTATATGAAATCCAGGTAGTCAGAAACACATATTTTTGGGTCATGACATTTATTTCTTTAAAACGCTTAGAGCTTTAAATTAAATTCCCCTCCTCAGAGTTACAGAGCGTAGGGCATGCCTATAGAGTTGCTACCGGGATGAACCCTGCCGAAGGAGGGAATTTAATTCCAGAAAGCGCTAAGCGTTTTGAAGAAATAAATTGTGAGGAGCCACAAAAATGTGTTTCTGATTAACTTAATTCATCACCCTCACCACCAGCTTAAAAATATGTAAATATGTATATAAAACCACTGCGATACAATATTAATGTCCTTTGTTTGAGACAATAGTGCCTAAAATGCAACGAAGCGCAGAGAAAGAAATATAAGAACCGGGGGGAAATAAAACTGCAGTTGTCCCCTGAAACGACCCCGGACATAAAGGACTTTATGGCGGCCAAGACAGGACTGTTTAATAACACTCATTCATATTTATCTGCCGTAATGTCAAGGGCTGAGATTGTCTAAGCGATCTTTGATGTTCGTCGTCAGGGGGCGCTGGGCTTTAAAGGGCTTAACGCATCCAAGTCCTCAGCTCAGATCATAAACGACTTTAGGGAAGTGAGCTCACATAAATTATCAAGGGAGGCTGACTGATAAGCGATCAGCGAGAGGTTCGAAGCACTTAGCCCGTTATCTTGAAGAGCTGTGCAGTAAATGCGGCCAGACATATGTTTAGTTTCAGGCTTCGAGTGGGCACGACTACAAAACTCACGGCGTATCTCAAACCCATTTATTCGTCCAAAGCCAAGGTGAAGTCTAACAAAAGTGTGGTCTTGTTTTTATTTATTTTTCGGTGTAGCCGGAAGCCGAGTGCCTTTATTTCCGTCATTACCCCTAGAAGCAGACAGGGTAAAGTGGTTCTCCATTAAGGCGATAAAGTGGAAGCAAAGTGAAAACTCGAGTGTTTTTAAAGCACAATCCCTACAGCTTCCTTTGTGCTTGAAACAACTGATTCCACCCCAAACCTTATGGCTAGTTGATTCTCTACACTCTCTTAACCATATTTATCTATTGGAGAGGCCACTGATCTGGACTAGTTCTAGTTTAAATGTGTTGCTTTACGAATAAAGAAGGGCTCAGGTTAGCCTTTTGTGTTAAACTGTTGGCGTTAATCTCATATTGTAAACCTAGAGTGGTGAGTTCGATTCTCGCCTGGGCAAAGGAATTTATTTAGTGACGGAATTCATTAAATAAACTCCTCAGTCCCACCCTGGCTAGAAAAGGGTGGTAACCTGCAGATAACCCGTCCCAGTTAGCCTTAGTTGCAAAAAGTGGGCGTTAATAAATAATTTAATAACGAATAAAGATACATGATAAAATAACGATACACAGTAAAATATGAAATCATTCTGTAATTTCCATTTGATCTCATCTAATCACATATTATCTATTTCCATGTAAAAAGTCCGTCACGCTGGGGCTGCGTAAACTAAGCAGATTTCCCACGTGAAGTTATACTATAGAGAAATTTCCATACTAGAGCCGAACAGTTACGAAAAATGGCCGAACTAGCTTTTGGCGGGAAATTCAGTCATCCGTTACCGGCCCACAATCAATAAAAATGCAAATAACTCGGTTAGTATTCAAGATAGAGAATAAATGTTTAAAACAATTTTTATAGTAAATTTAATTTGCAATAAAATTGATTTTATACAATTTTTCGATCCGACGCATAATAATGGAGATATTTCGAATTTTCAAAAATCCCCCCGCGTCTAAACTCCCCCTTCCACTCGTCCGATTTCAGCCATTAACGAACTTGATCTTTCTTTTTACGTAAAACGCGTAAATATGAAGTTTGATAACGATCAAACAAAAATTGCGACCGCGAGAGCGTTAACAGACACACACACACACACACATATATATATATATATATATATATATATATATATATAAGGTAAAGGATTGATGGACATTTCAGGAAATGTCATGAATACGACATCAATAGCTGCTTTCCCTTGAGCGAAATCTGCTAAAACATTTTAGATATGGCTAATTAGGAGATATTTGAAATTTGAAAATTTCCCCCTCCTCTAAACCCCCACTATTGCAGGTTCTATAATAGCATATTACAAATATGATCTTTACTGTTGACAAAAACGGTGAAAAATCTAATATAAGACAAATAAACTTACACGAGACAATAATGTCAAATTTCAATTCATCACACAACAAATTTGCATGTATCTCGCATAAAAAATGCTTCTTGAAAATAATATTTAGTATTTAAGATAAGAATGATTTCTTCCATGACATAACAGTTTATTGTTAACATGACATTAATAGGAGTTGGGGTTTAAAGGCCTTAAAGTAGAACAATGCAAATATTTCCGTTAAAAATCAGGATATTGAAAAACCGTACATAACAAAATTTATGGAACAATACATTTACAATAAATTTGGTTCTGTAGAATATTTCAATCCGAGGCATAATAACGGAGATATTAAGAGTTTACGAAATTCCCCCCTCTAAACCTCCCTCCCTCCCGGTGGTTGGATTTCAACGACAAGTTGACCTTAGATATAGCATGAAACGTTTAAGTATCAAGTTTGCTTGCGATCAAACAAAACTTCCGACCACTAGAGCGTTAGCAGATATATACGTTATACATTATTTTACAGAAACCCATTTTCTTAATATCCTAGTAGGAATGATGCATATTTGAGGGAAATCTGCCGAAACACATAGTTTTTCAATTTCATCATACCGTTTTTAACCCTAGAATGGTAGTGAACGGAAATATTTACGTATCCTATTAACCGCAACATTTACGTATCGCTACTAATGTTATTTTAAAAACGAAAATTCATAGTGAATGCTGAAATGTCACTTTCCGGATTAAATTATTTTTACTCTTAATTACTTGCCAACTAATCCCTTTTTGATTTTACGTCTCTCAAGGGGCGAGAAACAGTTAATTCATTTATTATATGCAAATAATAATCAAAAAAATATATTGTATAAATTAATTATCATGCGCTTCAAAAATGGTGAGGACTCAAGTGAAAGTTTTGAAAGTTGATTGCAATTTCTCCTGCCTTTGAATTTCTGTGAAATTAAATAGCAAAAAAAACATGACCTCACTCGTTAACTGCTCTTAATTTTGGCTACAACTAGTATTTGAAACAGCCTACGTCTGTCAAAGCAATGTAAAAACACTAAAAGATAGTAAAAGTTTGTCGCCGCTGCGTGAGATTTTTCCAAGCGTGAAAAACATTTCCCTCTGAAACTTGTAATAAAATGTTTTTCCAATGAAGAGCCTAATTAATCCATAGCAAATGTTTACTACACTAATTAATCCGTTACAAACCAAATATACTGCGCCTCTACACTCGCTAAACTCCGGCCAAAGTCAAAGCTTAAAATAGAGTAAGCAGTAATAATTTTAATTTAGACTCTTCATTATATTAAAAACAGAGGCTTCATTAACTCTGAATTCTATATTAGCAGATTTCCCGTGACGCGATTAAAAATTACGTCAAAAGTCCATCGATCCTATGCAGGAGATGAGGAAAATGTGGACCGCTCAAAAATTTATGTATTTTAACCCCCTAGCGGTCGCAATTTTTATTTAATCATTAGGTCTCTTGAATACAATTTTGGTATTTAAGCTTCGAATAATGTGATTTATTATGTAGCAGAGTATTCATGTAACATGAGTAGAAGTGGTGGTTTGCTGAGTACTGAAATCTGAAAAATGCAAATATCTGGTTAACATTCAAGATAGAGAATAAATGTATATAACAATAATTATAGTACATTTAATTAGCAATAAGATTGGTTTTATACAATTTTTTGATCAGACAATCGGTAACGGAGATATTTCGAATTCCTCTACCCCCCCCTCCCCCTGGCCCGATTTCAGCCGTTAACGAACTTCATCTTTCCTTTTACATATAACGACTAAATATCCAGTTTGGTAACGATTAAACCTCAATTCCTGGGATGGATCGAAGGACATTTGAAATCGTTTTTAAAAATCGCGCCATGGGTACGACCTCAATAGCTGCTTTTCCTAAGAGAAATATGCTGAAACTCACATATTCTAAATGGGATTCATAACACAAAATATAAGGTAATTTATAAATGGAACAGGTAATGCAATGCATTAAGACATGATTCATTGAGAGCATTTTACAACATGGTAATTTTAACATCTCGCATAAAAGGCTGTCGTGATTTTATCCTTGTTGTATCTGCTATTATCATAAATGGTAATTGTTAAACGCCTACGTTACATCATTCAGGTTGACGTTCGTCGAACATCTGGAGATCTGAGTTAAAACTTGTCTAATAATAAACCTTATTACATACTCCTACATTGTAATCAGGGACGTCCAATAAAATTTTTCCAAGGTGAAAATACTGGCGCAGATGAAGCCGTAAGGAGAGAGAGTCGTTGGAGTGAGGCGCGGATCTGGAGCTGAGCAGTATAAATTTTATCTGTCGTAAAGTGCGGTCTGGGCGTTGAAAAATAATCATGGGGATATCCCCCGCTGCGTGCCGATCCAGCGGCCCAAGAGGATACCACAATAAAGCCCGCCCCTTACAAACACTGGGATATTGTGGGCCTTTATTGTCCACAGCCTTTATACTGCATCATTTATAGAGGCTACCACGAGACGGCTCTACTTGAGCAGGAAGGCATTCGACAACCGATTATATTGTGATTTGCGTCGGAGAACAACTTCATCAGGAACTATTGGCAAGAAAGGTTTTCTTCTCCTGAAGGCGGCTAATATAAAACTTATAGACAAGATACAGGTATACAGCAAAGCCTACAGGAGCTAAGATGAACCCAATGCGATTAAATAAATGTATTAAATGATAATTTTAACAAATGCAAAGGAACAGTATTTATTGGAAAGAGAGATTTTCTCCTGTTATCGTCCAATGAATATTTTTATTTCTATATAAGCTTTCACAAAATATGCAAATAGAATAAAACCTGCAGGACCTGTGATAAATAACAAATAAATTGCATTAAATTAGTGTATTAAATGATCATTTTTACAAATGTGTGGGAACTTTATTTAAAAAAAAAAAAAAAATTACATCACACCTGATTTACTAAAAAAAAACCTATAGCATACTCTTTTTTTGAACCTACAATTAATGTAGATCAAAACTTATTGAAACTGATATGAAATCATAAGAAAAGACCCGGATGTAAATATCAAACACAACAAGAATGAGAAATCGTAAGTGAAAATTATCATTATTACATTAATAACCCCAATAAAATTAAAAGATTTTCTTGTAATACGAACTTAAAAATAGACAACAATAAATGTCATCTTTCGATTAAATAAAAGGATAGTTTGTGAACTACAATGAAAAAAAATTACACACACGTATCCCGAAACGGATATGTGAATCCATACAAAGTAAATAGTAAATAAATTATATATATATATGTGACGCGATTTTCGAGATATTTCTCAAATGCCCATCGAGCCTACCTAGGTGATGAGGAAAATGAGGTCCGTTGGAAATTTGAAAAATATATATATATATATATATATATATATATATATATATATATATATATATACACGTATATGTGAATACCTCTAGTGGTCGTAATTTGTATTGAATCAAACTTATTGAAAATCTAATGTTCTGTAAATGATGTTACGAGTATGTACGTTTTTTCATTATCTTGATTATTAACCGAGATATTTGCACTTTTTTAGTTTTCGACCATCAGTAAACCCCCACACCTACTGATGTCATATTAACAAAAAGCTGTTATATTATGAAGCACTTTATTTGTAGCTTAAATGTCAAATAATTTTCTCATTGAACTTTTACGTTTTGAGATAAATGGAAATACGTGATGCACGCGGGTCCTTAATTTCTTTTTGTAGCCTAATTTAACGGACGTCCATATTTGCTTAATGAATAATATTATATGACTTTTATGGAAGTATTGTTACATTTAAATAATATACATTTTTAGTCACTCCCAAAGGGATTAAAACCTGTAGTTAGGAGTTTATTCTGAAAACTCAGCTGAAGATGGAAGACGTTAAATCGCCTGAAAGGAGCTTATATCCCCTCGAGTGAGTGCAATATCCCCAACTTTACTTAATCATATTCAAAATTCCGACACTAGAGATTATTCATGGGTCTCTGCGGAGTTTGTGCTTCGCCGTTAAGATATTCCCAATACTTCGCTGCTCGTTGACTTCCTCCTTGGTCGGTTAATTAAATGAACTCAAGATTGGAAGATATTCATTCTGTTCCTCGGAGGCCTGTTGTGTTTGATATGAGATTTTACGAGAGAAATAGGAACGACACCATAGCAGCTGGTTGATGTAATTTAGACGGCTGACAAAGCATAAATAATGGATACGTTCTTGTATAATGAATAAAGTTTTCACTGTGTAATCCGACATAGCTTGAACAATCACCTAAACTAAAGAATAAGTTAATAATACTCTTATAAGCCCGTCGCACAGGGCCTGCGTTAAATAAGCAGATTTCCTGGGTCATTTACGTTCATCGTAAAAATTCAAAGAGAACAATTTTTAGTATTTAGGCTTCAAATAAAATGGTTCAAAATATAATGGCTTATTTTTAATATGGCATGAGTAGGAGTGGGGGTTTACTTAAGGTTGAAAACTAAAAAAGTCCGTCACGCAGGGGGCTGCGTAAACGAAGCAGATTTCCCACGCGAAGTTTAGTAATAGATAAATATACATACTGGTAACACAACGCCATCATGAATAAATACAAACGGAAATAAGAAATGTTTCATCCAATTTCAATAAACTGCCGACAGGGAGCGTTAGGTTAGAAATGTAAACAAACGGGTCTGCCCCCCTCACACCGGAAAGAAAAACAATTACTGTAATGTATCAGAATATAACATATTAATTTTATTGCGAACTATTTACTATATCTAGCACTCTACTGGAAATCTTAATAATGAGTCAGAATAATTGTTATCTCAATCAATCAAATTTTAGTAGTCCAAAACCTAAAGACGGGGGGGGTGGGAATCACCAGAAAATATTTGCATGTATCTCGTATAATAAAGGTCTCTTCAATACAATTTTGGTATTTAAACTTCGAATAATGTAATTTATTATGTAGCAGAGTATTGGTTATGTAACATGAGTAGAAGTGGTGGTTTGCTGGTGGCTGAAAACTAAAAAATACAAATATCTCGGTTAATATTCAAGATATTAAATATGAGAATATCTCCGTTAATACTTAAGATAGAGAATAAATTTTTATAAAAATATTAACAGTAAATTTTATTTGCAATAAAATTGATTCTGTACAAATATTCCTGCCGGTGAATCCTAACGGAGATATTAAGAATTTTCGAAATTCCCCCATAACCCCCTCCCCCTTCCAATGGCCGGATTTCCAACTCGTCCATTAACAAACTTAATCTTTCGTCTAGCATTAAACGTTTAAATATGAAAATTGAGACCGCTAGTGGGTTAATAGACAAATATAAATTTATATAGTTTTGAACGGACCTCATTTTCGTCATCTCCTATGTAAGATTGATGGACATTCCTGAACGGAAATCTGCTAAAATATAAGGTAATTTATAAACGGAATATGTAATGAAAAAGTGAAAGTTGACTGATGGCCAAAAAAACCAAGGAAATATCTCGGTTAGTAATCAAGATATTGAAAAAAACCTACGAACAGCATTTATAGAACACTACATTTGCAATAAGATTTGTTCTATACAATATTTCGAACTGACGCATAATAACGGAGATATGAAGAATTTTCGAAAATACCACTCTAAACACCCCTCCATTCCGCTAGAACAAACTTGACCTTCAGCCTAGCATGAAATTTTTAGAAATTTGCGTCATAAGTACGACCTCAATAGCTGATTTCTCTTAAGGGAAATCTTCTAAAATTCAATGAAAATATTTGGTATTTAACCTTGCGACGAAGTGGCTCATGTTAACAATTATTAAACCTCGGTCGGGCGCGTCAAAAATATTCCCCACTCGGGCGCGTGTATCTCAGAGATACAACCTCAACCGTTTTTACGGAAATACAGTTTTTTAATATATATTTTGCACTAAAATGTTCAGTGTGTCATTTATTAGAAATCATATCTGAGGAAGTATTTGTTTGAAAGAAGTAAACAATTTTCAAAATTGGCACGTACTATAATAAAAAAAATCATGGTAGATAATATAAACAAGTTGGTTATAGATTCATTGTTATTAAAATAGTGGACGATAATTTTTAAAATATAATTAAAACATACAAATACCAAAAGAAATAGTTTAAATGCTCATGGCTTAGTTATTCATAATTCATTTCAGTTTGTGAACAATATAAACAAAATATCTAAATATAACTTCATTCAAAAATAAGTAGCACGAAATCACTTTTAGATAAGACTTATTAAAAATCATCTAAATTTTAATGTACCAACCCTTTTAAAAATACAGTTTATTATCTCTTTTGCAGAGCTCCATTACCTCTGTAGTCTTCAAGTTTCGTCCTTAGTTTGATTGGTAAACGTTTACTGTTGTCACTGCGTCATACAATATTTTCTTGAATAAGTTCTTCTGAAAGCTCATGTATGAGCAAAATAATAGAAAAAAATGGTTTATATAATTCCACTCAATAAAGAGAAAGTTAATTGATGTATATATTTATGAAATACAGATTTCAAAAAAACTTACGAGATCGGGCGCGTGGTATCTAGGAGATAAAACTGAATGACAGGTGAAACACACGACTCCATCAAACGCAGTGACACTACTGACCTTGAGGGGGACCTATAAAGCACATAACTCGAAGCACTACACCACCACTCTCTGCTAGCAGGAGTGGCAAATATTTTTCTAGAAACCGTGTTTCTGAGAGATCACGAGGGTTAAAATGAAATGAACAGGCGTTGGGGTTTACTGAAACCCGAAAACTATAAAATCCGAATATTTCTGTAACTATTCGTGGTACAGAGAATAGATTTTTTACTTTCAAATAAAATTGGTTCTATACAATTTTTTGATCCGACCTTTAGTAATGGAGAAATTTTGAAATCTCCCCTATAAACCTCCACCCCAATTTTTTTTTTCAAAAAACGATTAAATATCGAGTTTGGTATCAATCAAACGAGAATCGAGACCACTAGAGCGTTATGACCTCATTTTCGTCATCTCCTGGGTAGGATCGATGGAAGTTTGATGAATGTTTTTCGAAAATCAGTACGACTTCAATAGCTGGTTTCCCATTAGCAAAATCTGCTAAAAGGCAAGCGGTGCATACAGACAAAGAACAATATGGCGGTGACATTATAGAGAGTGCCATCTGTTATGTATATAACAGGAGGAGGCGTTGAAAGGGCAACATATGGATTGTAGAGATAGCCAGAGAGAGATGGAATAGATATCTCATATCTAGCTAATATATCCAGGAAGGCCTTCCCTTATCCAGCCATAGATAAGTAGCTATTTCTTAGTCAGCTGATAACGCCACGATTTATACCTATTGTAGTGCCATTCATGTATCTGCCGGCGTGGGAGGCCGTCGCGGCCCCAAACATTTCTTATAACTACTCTCCCTCTCTATTGTTACTTATAAGCCAGCTAATGGCGTGACGTATGGCTATTATATTTTTAATGAGGCATTAGATATAAGTCTGTCATATTTAAAAGCATAACTAACGGTTGCCATGGTAGGCGGTGTGAAATTGCGTAAAGCTAAGAATAGAGTTGCACCTGAATCATTTTAGCAGATTTCCCCTAAGAAAATCGTCTCCTGAGGTCGTACTCATTGGGCGATTTTCGAAAAATGTCCTCAAAGGTCCATCGGTCCTTTCTCAGGATATGACAAAAATGAAATCCGTTCCAAATTATATTATAAATATATGCCCCAAGGACCTGTGCCACCCCATAAAAATTGCTAATTGAATTAACAAAAGTCAGTCAGTTACGCAGGGGCTGCGTAAACTAAACAGATTTCCCACTTGATGTTATACAATATAGAAATCTCAATACGAAAGACGAACAGTCTTGGAAACGGGCGAACTAGCTTTCGGCTGAAACGAATAGAACTGAACATAGCCGATCTCATCTCGTCCGTTATGATTGATGGGTATTTGAGTCCATTATGAGTAAATGATCCTATAAAAGTGTACATTGGTTCCGATTTCACATTTCATAAACAAATTGAACAAACGAACCCTTTAAACCAGATATGGACAACCTTTGACATATAGTGAGCCAAACTTTAGTGTGCAAATACGTTCTCAGGCTGCTTTTAAAATTAGTGCATTTTAAAGTAGTGTTCATAATTTTTAACGATAGATACCAGACATGAAATTATAACTACAATTTATTAAAATAGCAAAATGAAATGAAAAAAATTGGTACAACTTGGTACAATAAATGAGTTTGAATTTGGGAAACTAATCCATTGATGTTTGTACTAATTCCACTGATACAAAGACGAAAAGAATTTTCCAAATTATCGTCAGTCAGCATTGTAGGATATTTTGAATTATTAACTTTGGTCATGAAAAGAACTTCTGTCATTTATAAGTACTACAAAACGTACAAATCTCTCATCTTCCTCATTTAGAGTTAGTAGTGTAATACTTTAGTCAGATTGGATTTTTCTAAATGTCTCACGGGCCGGGGGTTGCCACATATGCTTTAAACTATAAAGGCTAATAATAAGGCGGAGAGGAAAATACGAAAAAAACTAATGTTTTTAATTTTACTCAATGAAATTAACATTGTAATAGTGGCTGTTATCTCTCCTTAGTGATAAGATCCCTTAGATAATATTGTGTTAATAGGTCTAAGGGTTGATATCATTGAGAGTGCCCTAAAGCCAGACTACTAATTGTCTCATAACTGATAACGAGGCTTTCAATGACCTTCATAATGGCTTTATGAACTAAATGAATTCATTGCTCAACTAAATAAACATAAATAAAAGCAACAACAATTTTTACAAATAAATAAAATATATTAATAAATTAAAACTATTAATAGCAGCGAATCTTGATATCATTTATGAAAACGATTCTGTGTTGCATAAAAAAAAAAACAGTGAGTTTTCTAGTGGTTACGCCTTGTATGTAGTTACAACCATTCTGTTCTTTCGGAAGCTACTCTTTTGATATACCCGTCCAAATTCATAAGATGTTTTAAGCTATCAAAAAATGATTTGTTAGGCCTCCTATGTCCATAGTATTTCAAAAATATTTCTGATGACATTTTTGTTGTTTACTATAAGCTAAAGAAGTTTCACTTTCCTTTTTTCCTCAGCCTTGATAAGGTTTATGTATTCACTGCCTCATTTAGAACTTCCATGTTGGATTTTTTTTAGTCCAACTTTTACTAGTCATTCGTCGATAAATACATATTTTCGTTGCTTCGAATCTATTATATACGCACACACTTTCTGTATCATGAATTTTTACTGAACCATTTGGATTTTCTAGTTTTCAGCCTTCAGTAAACCCCCATTCCTACTCATATCATTTTAACAATAACCTGTTATATCATGAAATATTTCATTTTAACGTTAAATACAAAATATTGTTTACGTTGAACTTTTACTTTGGGAGATACGTTTTGTTGATCCATCCCACTTCTTTTGTTCTTGGATTACTAAAATTTGGGTTATTCAGATAAACATTATTCCGGATCATTATCAATTGCAGCCTTAGCTACAGTAAATAGTTGTCACTTTATATGTTACATTCAGATATATTTCAGAAATTTCTTTCCGATCTAGAGTATTTCTATCTATCTTTTCAACTCTCAGAGATTCTGACCCGTTTGGTTACAATTCATACGCTTTCGGTTGGGAGGTTATTAAAATTCAATGAAAGATTCCCCATAACCACTTGTATTTATTCACTTAATGTTCAGGGCAGTGTTACCAGTATTTAGATTTATCTATGGTAAACCTTCGCCTGGGAAATCTGCAGCCAGGACTTTTTTCTCTTGTAACAGCTGTAAATCAGATTAGATTAGTCCAGCAGCTTTTCTCGATTGCGTTCATTTTGAACAATTCGTCCAAGATTGCCAAGCCTCTTGTACTTTGACGCTATTAACTCAAGATGAGTTTCGGCAAGGAAAAATGGTACATTTCTAAGTGGGGAGAAACTGATGAAAATTCCTCCTGTAGTTCTGTGAGAGAGGGAGAGGACAGATAGGCTAGGAGGGGGGAAAGGACACTGACAAATTCAGCTATACAATTAGAGAGAGGAGAGATGTGCGGTGAGGCTGCCCTGCGTTTAGTTAATAGGAGAATTAAGTTGGATACAGCCTCCCCCATTTATCTGCTACCCAATATCCTCCAGACTACCTCCGCAGATCTACACAACCAGACAATGAGCACAGCTTGCAACATACCAAATAGAAAAGTGGACAAAATGAATTACTACACTTATTCAATAGATTTCCCTTGATGTAAATCAGGTATTGATGTTGTAATCATGAGGCGATTTTGGAAAAATGTCCACAAATGCCTATCGATCCTAC